>JAPKLY010001997.1:0-16782 GCA_026898435.1 Prunella vulgaris | reverse complement strand
TTTTTGTAATTTTCTTTTTTTCGCAATATTAATAAAAGAGTTTATTAATTTTTGTAAAAATTTAAAGGTTACAAATTTTGGCACGCCCGGTAGCACAACTCTACCTCTCATCTCTTCTCTTCAAAGAACTCAAGTTTTCAACATGACTCCGTTCAAGATCAAGCTCGTGAGGACTGTTGAAGAATCATCAATCATGGACCACGAAGACGTGAATGCCATCACTAGGAGTATGTCGAAGGACTCGCAATCATTCACCTCTTCCATCAAGGCTGTTGAGGAAGATGTTCCACATGCCGCCGCAAACGACGAGAACACCTCGACAAACTCAACTCCCCGTTCTGGATCAAGTTCATCATCAGCTTCTAGTGTTGCCGATGTGATGACAACAAATGCTACAACCATTGAAGAGCAACTAGCGAGTTTGGTTCAAGTCATGTAGGAACTCAAGACACAGATGAAAGAGCAAGATGCTAAGATCGCTCAACTCATGGGCAACACCTACAAGCCAGAATCAAGTCGCACTAAGGGATAAGAAGTCTTAGAGCAAGATGAAGATGAAATGTTCATTGAACGACCACCGACGGAACACGGTTCGATTTCAAAAGAGCTTCATGCCACTCCGGAGGGTTTAGTCTCAGTTGATCGGATAAGAGAAGTTATACTCGAGACAATGAAAGACAAGATCGGAGAGGACTCCAAATCTTCCTTCACCGTCAACAAGCCCTACACAAAGAGGATCGACAGCTTGAAGATGCCTGCGGGCTACCAACCTCCCAAGTTTCAACAGTTCGATGGCAAGGGTAATCCAAGGCAACACATCGCTCACTTCGTGGAGACTTGCAATAATACGGGCACATATGGAGACTACTTGGTGAAGCAGTTCGTACACTCATTGAAAGGAAATGCATTCGAGTGGTATGTTGACTTAGGCGACAGCTCGATCGATAGTTGGGAGCAAATGGAGCTAGAGTTTCTTAGCCGATTCTACAGCACTCGAAGGACGGTTAGCATGGTTGAATTGACAAACACTCGCCAATGGAATGAAGAGTCAGTGATCGATTACATCAACCGATGGAGAAACTTGAGCCTCAATTGCAAAGATAGGCTGTCTGAAGCTTCAGCAATCAAAATGTGCATTCAAGGGATGCAATGGGGTCTTCGATACATCCTCCAAGCCATTCAACCAAGATCTTTCGAAGAGTTGGCTACCAAGGCTCATGATATGGAGATTAGCATGCAAACAAGCAGGATCGATGGTCCACCAACTCAAGAGTTCCGCAGATTCAAAGATAATCAAGAAGTCAACAATGGGGGCAAGTCATTTGCCAAAGCTTCAAGTAAAGAGTCGATGCTCGTGACTGCTACAACAATTAAGTTCCGTAGAACTGAAAGTGATGCAAGCAATAAAAGGAAAATCATCGTGCAAGATAACATGCCGAGAAGGCCAACTTTAGAAAAGAGACAACAAAAGCAATATCCTTTCCTAGACTCTGATGTTCCGGATATCTTCGATGACTTAATCAAGGCACAACTTGTTGAGCTACCGGATGCAAAGCGACCGAATGAAGCTGGACGCACGGACGATCCTAAATATTGCAAGTATCATCGGATGGTCGGACACCCGACTCAAGATTGCTTCGTATTCAAAGACATGGTCATGCGACTAGTCGAACAAGGGAAGATCGTCTTAGAAGAAAGCAAGACTACTACCAATGTCCTCTCACTGGAGAATGGCGAAGCTTCATACCAAACGATTAACGAGAAAAGCAATAAGTCATACAAGTCGGATGATAAAAGCAATGACCATTCAGCAGATGTGATCTTCACGAATGAAGACTTGCTACTTGGTTCACAATCTCATAATCGGCCATTGTTCGTGACGGGATACACATTGCAACAAAAGGTAAATAGAATTCTGATCGATGGAGGTTCGGGAGTAAACATACTACCTCTAAAGACAATGACAAAGTTGGGGGTCTCAACAGATGAACTCGGAAATAGCCGTTTGATGATTCAAGGATTCAACCTAGAAGGACAAAGAGCTCTCGGCACGATCACACTATATTTGTTGATTGATGATATGACTTCAGCCGTGTTCTTCCATGTCATAGATGCGAGAACATCATACAACATGCTCTTGGGACGTCCATGGTTGCATAGATATGGCGTAGTACCCTCCACACTACATCAATGCTTCAAGTACCGCAACGGCAATATGAAAAAGACGGTGTTTGGCGATGATAAACCATTTACCGAGGCGGAATCTTACTTTGCGGATGCTAAGTATTTTTGTAAAAGTACGAAGCCTACAAAAGTTGAAGACGGTCCTTTAAAGGGAGCAATAGAAGACAAACAAGATGGAAGGGATGAGACTTCTTCCGGCACCAACAAGAGCAAACAACCTTGTGAAGACATTGAAGCGTTAAAAGAATTGACACTTCCTTTGACCAAGCTCGACACCGTGAAGAAACCTTCTTCCCAACCACTCAAAGGATTCACTCATCCTGCCCGAGGAGCTAGGACCGAACATGGAGATATATCGGAAGCCGTAATCATGGGGGCATATGGTCCTCAAGCCTTCAGCCTTCTTATCAAAGCCGGATACGATCCGCAAGGGAACAAAGCGCCAAAAGAGTCACATCATGAATCATCTAAGAAGTTGGAATCCACTCCAAGAGTACCAAGAAGAGGTGGTCTAACCATCAAGAGCACGAGGTTTGGCTTAGGGTACACTCCTCAAAGTCCCATACGCATCGCCATCAAAAGAGCAACTGCGAATCAAATCATAGATGAAGAAGTCCCATCAATGGAAGAGGCATCTGATGAGGATAAGAGAAGAATGAAACGAACATCTGCTTTTGAAAGATTGAGAAATAAGCGCCAAAGATCGGGAACAGACTTCGAAAGGTTAGGACCGCAAGGGAAACTTAGTCATCGAAAGTCGGCAGCTGTTTTCGAGAGGTTGGGGCCACTCAAAGTGAGGCATAAAAAAGAAACAAGAGTTGTTGAAACTTCAAACTCCCAAAAGCTCCGAAGTCGAGTTCCATCCCGTATGACGTGACAAACTCACTTGATTGCATCTTGTGGGGAAACTTTGACAGCAAAGGTACAAACAATAATCTACACCAAGACCAATGAAGATGGAGAAGACGTGGTCTCATCTAACTTCATCAATACTCGCGTTGTCCAACAGCCAGCACTCCGAGTTAGGGAAAACATTCCACAAAGAAGAATAACTCTCATGATCAGAAATATGAACATCACCGAAGTGAACAACATGCAAACGATCCTAGTTAGAGGAAGAAATGGTCAAGTCAGAACTTGTGGGGATTTTACAAGAGGATCCAATGAAGAGTCTGCTACAACAAATCACATCACCACATATGAAGACGCTCAAATGGTGAAAGAAATTTACATGAATGACGCATACAAGATCTCCGAAGATAGTGCAACCATTAGTCCCATAAATGGGAAAATCTTTAAACGCTGCTACGCGTAAATCAAAGGATGCTCCTGCACGAGCCTAAACTGCATGATGCTCCTGCACGAGCCTAAACTGCATGATGCTCCTTGATGCACGAGTCTAAACTGCACGATGCTCCTTGACGCACGAGCCTAAACTGCACAATGCTCCTTGACGCACGAGCCTAAACTGCATGTTGCTCCTGGTCCGCATGAGGATAAACTGTGTACGACAACCACCAAAGATGATTACATGTGGTTAAACTGTTAACTTATCCCACTAGAGGTGTTTAAGTGGTTAAATAACACCCTATTGCGACTATTTTAATAAAAAGTATACGTCCCTCCTGGCCCGCATGAGGTTAAACTGTGTACGGCGCCCCCCCCAAAACCAAATCAAGTTTTCCCTTTGAACTACGTTTTGACTTGATCCTCTTTTAAGAGGTACGTAGGCAGCTTAGAAATAATTCTAAGTTCAGTCATAACTCAAGATCATCTTATCAAGTTTGAAGCGTAGAAGATATGAACAACTGTCGAAGATTCATAAGTGAAGTTTCGCAATTCGTCCTCACAAAAAATGCACGCGAACGAAATGCGAGGGGGCAATTTGTAAGCAATTAAAATTAATTGCCAAAACAAAAATAACATTTAGAAATTACATGTTAAAATAATTTATTATTGGGAGTTAAATAAATTTAATTCCTAATTAATAAATTCAGTTGGGCATATAAAGTCCAATTAATTATTCTGGATTTTTAAAGTCCAAGATATCAAGCCCGATCTCTAAAAGCCCAAGAAATCAGATCTTCATGAATATCTTTGAAGATTTTCAAATTTAAGATAGTTTGGGAATATTCCCAAATAATATCCAAATAATATCTTTTGGCCCATCAAATCTAGCCCATAAATCTAGAATTCTACACCTATAAATAGGGTCTCATTCTAGTCATTTTATTCACAACAAGGAGTCAAGAAGATCAGAGCTTAGAGAGAAACATTAAGATCCAAGACTTCGAGCAACTTTGAAGATTCAAAGGCGTTCTTCACGATGTTCAAGAGCGTTCTTCAAGTTCTTCATCAATAAGGCGTTTTGATCCGGGATCATGGTGTGAAGCCTCCGGTCAACGTTCTTCATCAACAACGGCGATTGATTAGAGAAATACGGCGTGAAGCCCCTCCGATCAACGGCAATCAACACCACTCACCTACAACGACATCAACATAGAAAGTTCAAAGGTGAATACTCAACAAAGTCCTTGTCTAAGGCAATATTAATTTGAAATAAGGCTCGACACCCTCAAATTAATATCAACTCCAACATCAAGCCGGACTCAACTCCGAAGATCAACAAAGTCCTTCCAAAAGGCAACGTTAATTCGAAACAAGACTCAACGCCCTCGAATTAACGTCCAACTCCAAAATCAATATCGGACCCAACTCCAAAAAATACGCAAATCAAGTCAAAGACCAAGTCAAGACTCGAAGAGAAGAATAAGAGAAATTCATGGAGATTGGACCAAACAATCGCATTGATTTCTTAAATTCAAATTCATAAATATTTTTTGTAATTTTCTTTTTTTCGCAATATTAATAAAAGAGTTTATTATTTTTTGTAAAATTTAAAGGTTACAAAACTATCACTAACTTTAATTAGCTCGAAATTCTTACTGTCTATGTAGACTTGGCAGTGGGCGGAGAATTTTCGAAAGAATCGTCGGAGATGGAAATAGGGAAAAAAAATTCCGCTAAGCAGGGATGGGAATTATATTTTTACCCCGCAGAGCCCCGCATAATAACTATATATATATATATAATTAATTAACTATTCATATATATGTAATGTATAATATATCAAATTAATGTATTTTATGCATTTTACATTTTTTTGATTAAATTTGTTAAATAAAAATTATTTAAAATTAAAAAAAAGTTTGCAGAAAATGGAGAACCCGTAGGGACGGATTCTCTAGCGGGGGCAGGATTGGCATAGATTTTTCCCTATAAAATTCGCAGGGATGAAAAATCCCCCTATCACGGGGATGGAGATGAGAATTGACCCCGTGCCCATCCCATCCTTCCCGTTGACAAGTCTATATTTATGTTAGATGTTTTAGGATAAAAACAAAATTAATTCATCAAAAGAAGCTTTAATTAAAAAAAATTACATAGTTTCTTTTATTAGTGACGTGATATTTTTTTTTCAAGGGAACAGAGGCAGTACTTCCTCCTTAGACTACCCCATCCATGACCCTCATTCAACCCAACCTACAATAAAATATTAATTTCTCTCTCCTCCACATATATAACCTATAACTCTACTCAACTTTATCTTTTTTATACTCACATCCACAACCCAACTCAATTATTATTATTTTATTTTTTATTAATTATATATAATTTTAAATCAATATTTAGTATATTTAAAATGTGTAAAAAAATATAAATTAATTATCATATATTTAAAAAATAATTTATCATAAACTAATTTATCATGTTATATTTAGTATGTGTAAACTAATTTTGCATGTTATATTTTTCTTGTTATCTTATTTAAAATGTGTAAAAAAAAAAAACTAATTTATCATATATTAAGAAAAATAATTATCATACATTTAATATAAGATACAATGTCCAGAGTTAAAATAAATAGAAATAACTCAAACTACAAATAGTTGCATAAAAATAAAAACTTACAAATAGTTGCATAAAATAAAAACTTACAAATAGTTGCATAAAATAAAAACTTACAAATATAAAAGATGCAAATCACAATTAAGAGATGAAATGATAAAAATAGAGGATATGAGATTGTATTTTAAAGTATATCAATATTGGTGTCTATTTATAGAGAATTGAAAAATATGAATTTTGATATATTTTTTTAAATATATATTATCCATAATATTTATAAAATAAAATTTATCTATATAAAATCTAACTAACCAATCACATTATGACACATGTCATTATGTGATTGGATAACCTATTAATTGTGATGGGTTGGGCAGGTGATACCGTGTCTTTCATGGTTGCACTTTTGATGTTTTTTTTTTTTTTTAAATAATGTAACCAGTTGCATTTTCCTTGCTGATGTGGGTAGTCTTAGGCCAGATTTATTAGCAACCAAAACATACGGTTGCAAGGAAAACGACAAAGCTCAAAAATTGAGCATCTCTCTCATCAGGCTATGGCGATACCTTTTCCGAGCTACCTCGGTCAGTTTTCTCTCTCATCCTTCTGCTGAATTTCTGATCCCTTTGCATTGATTATTGTCCTGTTCATTCTCTTGCTTTCTTTTACGAAACGGAGGAGGAGTTAGCAGTTTGATTCATTTTTAGGGGTTCAGCTTCAATTTTGAGTAATGGGGGTAGAATTCAATAGAAGTGAAAGACCTCCAATTTATGGAAAACCTATTCTGAATTCTGGAAAATCGTAGTATGATATCATTAACTGGATCACAATTCTTCTATTTTTAAAAAAGTAAAATTAATTAAGCTGCTTTGAGAAGTAATTTAATAGTGTTGTGATTTTTTTCAACAATGAGTTGGAAATCAAGATAGATACCAAAGTAATGAGATAGAAAGAACTACGGACACAAAGAACTTCATTAATCTTCAAGATAAAAAAATTTGTCGCAAGTGAATGAATAAGTGCTTGAGATAGATCTCAATCCAAGCTACTTATAGAGCTTCTAAAACTGAAACTGAAAACAGAAGGTATGATATTTTCCCTGATTTTGAGCCTTCTCAACTTCGCTACCAAATTTGGTTTCAACTGAAATCAGTTGGAAGGGAAAGCCTTCTGTGCCCTCTAGAACTTTGTAAAAGCAACGAACTTCGAATTCTCACTCATGAGCTGGCTATTCTACCCACAAAACCGCAGCCACAACTCACCGTACCAAAAGTTAATTATTTAACTTTCTGTTGTTATTTGTTAACCTAAATCCTTAATAAACTTGATTCCAATTCATAACTGACTTGCACCTCGCTCTAAGATCGAGTAAATATCTAGCATCCATCAGATTAAAGAGCTACCCAATCCATACATCACATATAGCATCACTATAAATGCAATGATAGAGAACAAATATCCGTGCAGCTCTCTTCCTTTGACAATGATGGTCATTACTATATATGCAATGATATCTGAGGAAAAGTTTTTGAATAACAATGTGTCATATAATAGATTTTGTTTGAATGATTTGTGTTGCATTATTTCTTTTTGTCAAGTCGCCGTCTTCGCTCTTGTATCCTAACTCTTGTGGAGTGCGTTTTTTACGTTCTACGTAATGGTGTTAAATTTAGGATTGGTTACTCTTTTTGGCCCCTTATGATTCAAGTTTTGTTTTACCTTCTGTTTGGTTGTTTTTGGATAATTTAAGTACATAAAAAGAACGAAATTCAGGGGCAGTAGTTTTTCTACATTTACTTTTTCTGATTGCTGATACACTTGATGTCAAAAAAATATTCTCAATGTGAACAATATAGAAATATGAAGGCTTAGTACAACAAATAAAAAAACAGTGTGATATAAAATAGATTTTACTTGGTCTTTTATGTTATAACTTTGACGGTTAAGTATAATTTTCCTATTGATTTTGGATCCATAAATAAAGTTCTAAATACCTTTTTGAATCAATAAAAAGGTATGATGAACACCAATACCCTTGAGTCAATATGTTAAATCTTTTTGCTTTTTTTTTTTAATAATCCAAATAAACTGATCTGATTCTTTGTTGGAAACTAATTTATTAAATATGTTTCGTCGTGGACTATATATAAAATAGTAGCTTAATCTAATCTAAAGTCATCTGAGTCTTTGCTCTTTCTGCAAGTTCTTGCAGATGCTCTGATCGAAGGGTTCCCACCAGCTTTCAAGGCAACTGGTGCTCCTCAACATAAATACATTGAGGATTCTCAAAATGTAGGGGAATATGTTGAAAAACTTTTTGGTCGTTTGTCTGCCCTGCTTTTTCACATTGACAGACAGATAGACAAAGTACTTATCCGAGGGAGATTTTTACCGAAGAAAGTAAGCCAATGGGCAATGGAGGCAAGAGCTTTGAAGCGTCAAGTTAGTGATCTCTTAAAAAAGCAACAAAACACAAAGGGTGACTCACTAAATAGTGAAGAGTTGGTAGAAATGGGCATTAAAATGATCAATCACTTGAAGAAATGTCCCTGTAAAGACGGGATGATGTATGACAAACCAATCCCTGTCGTCATGCAGAGACGAGAATTGGGTTCAGATAAACCAAGTAGAAGAACGGAGCAGAAACATTCTACTGGAGAAAAATCGTACTCGTACTTAGAGGGAAAGAAGATGGAACATTCACAGTGGAAAACTGAACAAAGTTTGGATCCTGTAGAAAGTCATGGTCTACAAGATCAAGATACTGGGTTAAAGGTGACTACCGCTGGTACAAGTTCATCAGCAGTCGAGCTGCAGAAGAAAATTGACTTAGGCACTATTGTAGAAAAATTAGGGATTGAACCAATGGCTTCTGAAAGTACAAAGGGTGCTGATATTCGTCGGGAAGAAGCTTCTCATGAGCATGATATGTTGATCTCCCAAAAAGATTATGCATCTATTTCAGAAGACCTAAATGAAGAGCAATCTGCAGCTAAAGGGAAAGGTGCCATTCTGGAGGAAAGTGAAATTGAGTTCCTCAGATATATGTCAACTTCTCTAGGTGACTTTAAGTCATCTCAAAGAGTTGAATTAAAATCCTATGGAGAAATTGAAGAAATGGATGAAAGGACAACTCTAACAGATGCAGAGGACTTATATATTGAGCAAAGAGATGTTACAACTGAGCAGAAATTAGACCACCGAGCTATCTTGATCGAAGATATTCAGTCATCAACTCTACCAGATCCAGAGAACTTGTATATTGCGCAAAGAGATATTGTGTCCACTACAAGAGGAGAAAGAAGTATGCATCATGAGGAACCGAGCGCTACTGCAACTGAGTTTGTTCAAGAAGAGAAACATTATTTGGTTAGTGTGAAGGAGAATCATATGAAGCTAAAATTGGATCACCAAACTATATTGATTGACGATTTTCGGTCATCAACACAGTCTGAAAGCTCCCCAGTGATTCCTGTGCTAAATTTGATTGAACAAAACTTGCGCGAGCTACCTGGGAAATCAGATTACTGTGATTCATTTGTTCTGTTTGTCCAAAGAAATTACCAGTTAACTCTTATCCATTCCTCATTTTTCGACGGCATGCCTAACCTGCGATTTCTAGACTTATCTGACACAAGGATCAGGATCTTGCCTAGTTCACTTTTCAGGCTTCTGAAACTCAAAGTACTGATATTGAGTAATTGTGCTGGTCTTGAAAATCTTCCATCTGACATTGGAAATCTCCGCCAGGTTGAAGTGTTGGATCTTTCTGGCACTACTGAACTCTATAGCCTCCCTGATGAAACTGGTCAGCTTGTGCTTCTAAGGCATATGAAACTGTCCTTTTACGGGCCTGATGATGAGAGTGAATTTGAGCACTTGCCGTCTCAATTGGTTTCTCCCAGCATTTTATCAAAGCTCAAGGAACTGCGAGCGCTCAGCATTACTGTGCACCCTGATGATTATCGATGGGTAGATATTGCTTCACCCATATTAGAGGAAGTCAGGAAGTTGGAGATGCTGAGTTACCTTCAGTTCTACTTTCCGAAGGTAGAATTATTCGAAGATTACATTCAAACAAACCTTTCGTGGGGCAAGCGCCCATTAACCAAGTTCAATTTTATTGTTGGCCATAATGTGAAGCGAATTGTCTCTCGAGTTCCTGATGAAGTGGAATCGTTTTTCAATGGACAAGATAGATGCTTGAGACTTGTGAATGGCGATAAAGTAACCGAACTGATCAAAACTGCACTTATTCAGGTCACAGCATTCTACCTTGATCATCATACTGAAATTCAGAGCCTCTCAGAATTCAACATTTCTAATTTCAAGGCACTAAAGTTCTGTTTGGTGAGAGAGTGTCCAAAAGTTCAAGTGATTATGGATGAGAAAACAGCTGAAGGGGCATTTCCTTGTCTAGAACATTTGGGAGTTTACTACTTGTGGGAGCTAAAGCACATCTGGAAGCGTCCTTCGCCCCCGGGAAGGCTGAAGCGAATCTTGAAGACGCCTGCTCCTTCTGGGCATTTTAGAGCTCTTAAATGTCTTGTAGTCAAAACCTGTCCTAAGCTACAGTTTATTCTTTGGGAATCGATGCTTCAGTGTCTGTCAAACCTAGAGGAACTTGTTGTTGAGGACTGTGAAAAGGTGGAGAAGATAATCAAAGAGGAAAAGAAGAAAGTGAAGAATGATGATGTGATCCTTCCTCGATTAAGAAAACTCGTGCTGCACTACTTACCCGATTTGGTCAGTCTTGGAAATGGCCTGCGACTATCTGAAGAAAATGTTGATAAAAAAGGTTGTCCCAAGTTGATCATGTGAAATCACAGCCCAAGTAGCAGACGAAGTTTCTGGATTGGACATTGTTGTTCTTTAAGTTCAAGATATTCATCTGGGCTCCATGGGAGGAAATAATCATCACCTGTGTTTCACGAAATACAGCTGAACTTCCAGGCAATTAGATGATACCTTTCAGATAAAAGTGCAAGTGAAACTGCATTCCTCTCTTGTAATGTATTGCATTTCGATTTCTGTATGTGGTTTATTGACTTTGTTCAGAATTAGTACTTGTGGAGATGTACTATATAAAAGTGTATATTATTGTTGATATTAATTCCAGAAATGTAAGATTCTTATTTTATTTTTCCCTGAAATTATGGGTCCCTGTATTGAAATGATAGGATATTTGATCCATGATGAATGATATCCTGAGAAGTTGCATGTTGTGTTTATTTTTGTGGATATTAAAATTGTTCCCCCAGCTTGTCTTTTCCAACGCCATCAATTGAATTCTTCAATAAGCACTGTCCTTTATCAAAAATCTTTCATCCTTATAACTTATCAATAATAACGGGAGTAATTGTGTATCTCATACATGCAAGACTAGATTTTTTTCCTTTTGAATGGATGGCCTTCTATCATGTTCTCACATTTTTTCTACATATTTGATTCGAAATAAATTAGCAATTTAATTGCATGTGATCTCATAATAATTTCATAACAAATCTACCGTTGATCATTTATATTAAACAAAGTTTTAATTGCATATAATGTCGTCATTTAATATTTAGAGGTGATGGAGCTGTCATTTGCTGCTCCTGGTTTGAAAAAGTCTACAGAAGATAACCCGGGGAAAAAATTAATGGAAGCATCTCTGTTTTCTGTTTGGTTGATTAGTGTAAAAATTATGAGTTCTGTGCAATTCCTTACATTTAATTTAGTAAATGAGCTTAAGGATAGAAAAAGATTATTTATTTTACTATTTATAGGAAATTAAATGAGTTCATGGAATAAAATGATGTATGATTATTGACAAACACTTATATACAAATTTCTACGGATCTAAGATCCGTAGAAATATTCATTTTTGAAAATTTGCGGGTCTAAACCGGGTCGGATCGAATTTGAGTATTTTTTTCCAAAATTCGCTTAGCTTGTGATTTTCGCTTCCAGGTATGTTACAATTGGGGCAAATGCATGTTACTTTAAGGCAAAATCTGTCTTACAACCAGATTAAATGTTGTTTTCTACACATATTCTCTTATCTTTGTAGAAATAAATATTTTTCATGCAATGTAACACATGTATATGTTACATTGTATGTGTAACACATATTTATTCTTAATAAAAATACATTTTATCCTATAGTAACACATATATGCTAATATAATAACACAAATTGAGGAACAAATATGTGTTACAATTAGAGTAAATATGTATTACTGCAAATTTATGTTACACTTGGAGTAAATTTGTGTTACTGCAAATGTGTGTTACATCTAGAGTAAATGTGTGTTACAATTAGAGTAAATGTGTGTTACTGTAAATGTATGTTACAATTAGAGTAAATGTGTGTTACTACAAATGTGTGTTACAATTAGAGTAAATGTGTGTTACTGCAAGATCAAATGTGTGTTACTGTATGCATAAACATTTATTTATCCTTATAAAAAAATATATTATATTTTATATAACATATATAAGGTATTAAATGATGTATTAAGTACATGAATAACATATTATTAACATAAATCAACAAAGAGAATAAAAAATAAATTAAGTAACACATATTTATACTTGCAGAAATACATATTTTTTTTATAGTTACTTGAAAAGTACAAAAAATTAATTTTTTAAGAATTAGTAACACAGATTTTGCCTAATTGTAACATGTCTTTGCCAAAATTATAACATATCTGGTTGCGAAAAAACATATTATTAACATAAATCAACAACTCTCACCTCACTTTTTCTTTTATCTCTCTCATCCGACCCTCTTCACTTTTATCTCACCTCACATTCTCTCTCCTCACTCTCTCTCATGTACGTCTCTCTCCTCACATGCACAGAAAAGAACACTTTTTTTTCTCCTCTCATTCTTGTCTTTCTTCATTTACGTCTTTTTTTTTATTTTTGAATTCAAATTTTTATTAAATTAATTTTTTCATTTTTCAATTGATTACTATTTCAATTTGTTTTTTTGTTTTAATTATTTGAATTCAAATTTTACACGTTTTTAAGTAACAATTTATATATATTTTTTCACATATATATAATATTTTTCTGCATATATATGAATATTTTTCTGAATACCATATACAAATTTGCATATTAAGTAAAAACACTGAATAGAGGACAAATAATTTTTTTTCCACTAAAAATAAAATTTACAGTAATAAAAAAATTAAAAAATTCCTGCATATATATGCATTTTGTTGATTCTGCATATATATTTGCTTGTTTTAATATATGCATTTTATTGATTCTGTATACACTTATATTTTATCTGAATATATATATATTTTTCAACACATATTTTACAGGAAAAAAAAATTATCAGAAGAAACAACCAGGAAAAAAAAATCTTTCACATCTATTTACAAGGTTGGAGTCTTATTCCCAAACAATAAAAATATCAAAAGCAAATTCGAAAAAATTACATAAACCCATGAACAATAAGACTAAACACCCAGATAATCTCAAACTTTGACATTGGCACTGTCAATCATTTGCTGTGAACTATGCCAATTTTGTTTTTTCTCAAATAACCCAAAACCCATTTTCATTACAAATTCCATGACAACAATCTTGGCTCTTTCTACAGGATAATGCTTAAAATTCAAATGTCATACTCACCATCTTTTTTACAAATTCAACGTGCTTTTTCTTACAAATTTTTTTTGCTTAAAAATGAAGTACCTATTTAATCTCTGTTAAGAAATCCACATTCGCTGAAAATGTTTCCGGGCAGATCGACGGCTTTCAAGCTTGGCCACCAGATCTACGGCGGGCGGTTTCGTGGCAGATCGGGGGCGGGCGGTACGGTCAGATCAATGCCGTCGCACTTCGAATGCTCCAGCAAGGGGGCCGTCGGTGAAGAGGGAGAGGGAGGCCGTCGGTGGCGCCGATCGAACTCGTTGGGTGAGAGAGGGAGGCCGTCGGTGAAGAGGGGGTTTGGGCGTGGAGGCGGCACTGGTGTTTCTTTCTCCGGCTGCTGTGATTTCTGCAATTTCCGGTGGCTTGGCGGAATTTCCGGGTTGCAAAAGTGAACAGGGGGTTTGAGTGTGCAATGACAGGGACGTGCGTGGCCTGGGCCTTCTTCTTTGAACTTCCGGCGACAGCTTGTTATTTTGGAGGGAGAGGGAGGCCGTCGGTGGCGCCGTCGAAAAAACGGGCGAGAGAGGGAGGCCGTCGGTGGGAGGGGGGAAATGAGAGAGAGAGAGGGGAGTCTATTTCTGAAAATGAGAGAGAGGGGTAGTGGGTGTGGGTGGGTCATTATTTTTGCAGATACAATTGAGGGTAGTGGGTAGGGGTAGGGGTAGGGGTAGGGGTATGGCTTAGGTTTGCAGACGGTTTTTATGAAATCTGATGTGGTGGGGTCTTATTTTAATTTTATTTGTAATATATGATTGATTTTGTGATTCTACATGGAAGTTGGAGTTTTGGGTGATTCACTATAAAATAACACTTTTTAAAATGATCTTATATGATATTTATCTTTATTTAAAAAGTAAAAAAAATTAATTTTTTAAGAATTAGTAATACAGATTTTGTCTAATTATAACACGCCTTTGCCCAAATTGTAACATATTTGGGAGTGAAAAAATCTGAAAATACAAGTTGCTCGAATTTTGGAAAAAAATATCCAAATCTGACCCGAACCAATTTAGATCCGCGAATTTTTTAAAAATAAATATTTCTACGGTAGAAATTTGTACACAAGTGTTGCTCATTATTATTCCGTGCTCATTAGAATTTTTTTTTTAAAATTCACTTGATTATCAATGGTTAAATGTGCTGGTTTGACACAATAATTCAAGGCCTTGGATGAGAATTAGCAAGTGAATGGATGCTGTTTGTGAACAAAAAGATAAGGAAGAAAAAGTGATAGAAGAGTCACATACGTGGCACTCTCAGAAACACTCAACTGCTATCCACATTACTCCTCCATAACTTCAAATTGGAAACAACCTCAGCGCATGTCACTGCCTCTTGCCGGAAACCACGCCCTGTCCGCCGCAAAATTCGCTCGGAGCCCAGCCGTGCCGTCGCCGGTCGAAGACCACTGCCCCTGTTCACTGCTCAAACCCAGCACCGAAATTTATTGCCAGGCGAGAGCGATTTCAAGTATTTTGGTCAACCGTGCTTCACGTTTCTTCTCGGCCCGTGCTTGTCCCTCATGAATCGAACAATTAGTGCCGAAGAATTAAGCACGGGATACCACAGTCCATTCGACCGTGCTTAAAATTGTGAAGAGTCCGATCAATATCAGCCGAAGTTTTAAGCACGGGATGTGATTTCTTGTTCGACCCGTGCTGAATTTTGTGAAGAACCCGATCACTACAAGAAGAATTTTGCACGGTACGTCTTAAAAAGAAAAGGGAGGGGATTTATTTTTATTTTTAATTCTTATTTATTAAAGGTTAAATTTTTCTCTGGGAGATATACTGATAGTAAATAAGGAAGGTGAGAATTGATTTTGGGGTGGGAATTATTCCTAGAGGAAAGAGTAACGTCTGAGAAGGGGATTGATTGGCAGGAGAGGAATTATTGAGTACCTGGGTTTGCAAGCGTTCTTGGAGAAGAAAAGAACAAAAGGGGATATATTGTTTTTTGAATTGGTTCTTCACTGTTTTTGGTTCGAACAAAATTTTAGAGAGAGAGAGGGAGAGAGATTCTTATTTTATTTTTCTGGAAGTGAGATTAGGATTGGAGATTGGATTTCTTTTGGAGTATTCATCTTGTGATTTCTGCGAAAATTCACGGTGATATAATATTTATATTTTTGTTCTTTAATTTTTTAAATTCTTATTTTGCAATGGATTATTTGATGTATGTT
Organism: Prunella vulgaris; assembly: GCA_026898435.1. Lineage (NCBI taxonomy): Eukaryota > Viridiplantae > Streptophyta > Magnoliopsida > Lamiales > Lamiaceae > Prunella > Prunella vulgaris. The sequence goes on along the minus strand of JAPKLY010001997.1, from coordinate 851 downwards.
ATTGAATTTATTTTCTTGTTTAATTCAATTATGTTCTAATTAATTTATGTTCTAGACGTGTGATTTAGGACTAAGTACCCCTATTAAGATTAAATCAATTAGAGTTCAATAGGAGTTATAAATTGAATTGTGAGATAATTGTTAGGAATTTTGGTTGTTCATAAATGGGATTTCTTGCATGCTTAAGACCATTAGGTGATAGGAATTAATTTATGCAATTATATGATTTTTAATTACAAGTTTTGTTAATTGGGCTAATGTATGGACCAGTGGTGTCAAATAGCTGAGGACGATAACATGAAACACTGAGTTAATAATGAGTGAGAACCGAATAAGTTAGTTTAAGTACCTTGTTGGGAAAGAATTAAATTATTCAACCCATAAGGATATTAATTTGTCTTGAAGGCGGGAATGAGGGTTCTAGATGCACTTATCCCGACTCGTCGATGATAGACAACATAATTTAATTATTTGTCTATGAGTGTTAAGCTTAATTAAGTGGTTGCTTTTGATACTTCTATGTGAACATTTTTTAATCTTGGTCTAGACTAATAGGGAAAAATAATCTTAATAATCATGTTTGGAGCATAATCTCAATCCTTGCACTTTCATATTTGGAGGTTAGTTAATATGTTCTTAAGTTTAATTTCATACTTAGTTTCTTAATTCTTTATTATTTTCATGAGTAATAGATCATAGGAACAAAACTCCCCATTCTAGTATAATTTATTTTGAAATATAAATATACACACATACTCCTAATTTGCCTCTTTTGGGTTCGATATAACTTGGTCGAAATACTTCCTAGTGTTGCACGATACCTCTAGGATTTTGTATTCTTGCAAAATTAT
>JAPKLY010001996.1:0-31145 GCA_026898435.1 Prunella vulgaris | reverse complement strand
AATATTATATCCATTAATATAATAATATATTTGCATATATTATAACATTATGAAGCACCACGAAAATGATTTTTAGCCTTAGATTAATATTGACAGAATTTTAGTATTATATTTTTTTTTGGGTCTGTGGCATGAATGGTCCGAAACAAACACACCCTGAATAACTGTCACAACTCACAAGGCTCACAACAAATAGGGAAACCAGTTTTATGATTTATCACAAATTTTGATAGGCTAAAACAGGAGACATTCAGCTATAAGCTAACGTGACAATTTTAAAAAAAAAATCAATATTCAAAGTTTTAAGTCCATTTGAGTGAGTTTTAAAATCGGGGCAGGTTTCTTGTGAACTCGATTTCACATGAATTTGTATTATTATCATGTGTAATCATTATTACTGTTATAAAAATATACTTAATTATTTAATTGTAATAGTATATATGCATAATAGTGATAATGTATATACATGATAGTTATAATTGAGAATCCAAGTTCACGGTGAATTCGGATTTATATAAGTTTTTGTCTTAAAATAAACTTAGCCTTGAGTTTACTCAATTGGAATTTTCTGTTAGAATATACTGATGAAACATAGTGATGATTTATGTCATTCATTGTTCAGAAGCTTTTTATCATGAGTTCCTTTTGTGGCATTACTAGATAATGGATTTACTCAAGTGCTGTTTGTTCTCCAAGACCCCATTGTCGGACTTCTTATTCGATGTGGGAGAGTTCGTCCCCACAAAACCTGAAGCTGGAATTACCTCGCATCAGATTGAGAAAGCAGAACCTACCAAGGAGATAATTCTGAAAGTGATGGTACAGAAATCTACAAACAGAGTGTTGTTTGCTGAAGCAGAGGACGACTTCATTGAGTTGCTCTCCAGTTTCCTCATAATCCCCTTAGCAGGAGTTGAGTCCCTTTTCGACGCAAACACGGGCCTCAATAATCTGGACAATCTATACCGGAGCTTATCAGATGTAAGTGTTGACAAGTATTTCGTCAGCCCACAAACCAAAGAGAGGTTGATGAATCCAAACATACCTCATGCTTCCAAGTCCAAAAACGCGTTTCTTCCTCTCAAGTATGAAGACAGCGACTTAAAAATCAAGTCCCCCAAAGGCGAGGGTAATCATATCAAGTGGCCCACAACATATTTGGTAACAGATGATCTAACTGTGGCACCATATTATGTATCCTCAACCCTTTCTATTCTCAATGACCAGAATGTTTCTTTATCTGACGTTGTAGAACGGGAGGTGCACATTGGATTGCAAGAGGTATTGCTATTATGACTATCATTAATAATTTTTTTGTTATGTTCATGCTAATAATAAATAGTGTTCAATTTGTGCAGGGTTTGAGCATATTGAAAGCTTCTCTAACTTCGAATTCAGCCCTAACCAATGCACTGGTGAATCGAATAATGAGGAAACAACCTAAGCATGAACACTGAGTCCCTTGTTCAGTTAACTATGCACTCTCTCAAGCCCTTTTTAAGTTTCTCCTTTTTATTGTTGTTTTGTTTAAAAAAGTATATTTATTTATTATTATATGGTGGACCACGTGTTGACTTTTATATAAAATAATGAAAAGTTATGAAAAAATAATAGAAAATTGTGAGAAAGTAATGGAGAGTTGTGAAAAATGATATTTGTTTATTAATATATGAAGTGTTGTTGTTTCTTTACATGGAATGAGAAACTTATTATGGGACATCTAAAAAAGAAAAGCGAGAAACTTATAGTAGGACAGAGGGATAATTTTTTATTTTTTTTTGTGTTGCCTTCTTTCTCTAATTTTAAAATTGTTCCCTAGGAGCGTGTGACAACTGTTTTATATCCTCTTTATAAATTACGTATTGATTTTAAACGGCTTTCGACATCTTTTTGGTTATACGAATTCATGGTAGGATTGATGTATTGTGTTCAGCCTCGGATATAAATTTGTTTTCGTAGGGAGCGCTGTTTCAAATTCTTCAATGGTAATGGGAATTAAATTTCATTTTCCTTTTTTGCCCTATATATGTTGAATGTGTGTTTGTATTTATGGTGGTTATATCAATAGTGTTGTGCTCCAATTTTGGAAAAAATGGACAAAAAAGAAGATGTTGGTTGTGATATTGGGGATTGATCGAGGAGGATGATTACAAGGTGAAGAGGGGGTAATCAAATGGGGGTGTTGATTACCTTATTTAGGAGGAAAAACAATATTATGTATCTCATTTGTTCTAATTTGCTACTATAATTACTACAATTATATCTCAATTCCCATTACCATTGAAGGATTTCCATACCAAGCGCCCCCTTAATAACTCATGTTGTGAGACTTTTATTCTTAGGGGTGTTTGGTTTCTTAGATAGGATAAATTGACTAGGATAAAATTTCAATGAATTGTATTGATTGCAATTCTAATTTTAAAATAGTATGTGTTTGGTATTTATGATTGTTTTCTTTAAATTAATCCGATGTAATAGTTGTGATCAAATTATTTATTTTTTGTAGGATTAGATTGAATTCAAACATCAGACCATAATTTAATCATGAGCTCAAATCCTAAAAACCAAACACAATTTTTATTTAGGATTCGAAACTTAATCCACCCTAATCTATAAAACACCCCTTAAGGCATCGTTTGATTTAATAGAGATTATAATCTAGAGATTATTATTTAATTTGTGAGTTAAATAGTATGTTTGGATTGGTGGATTAAGATAATTAGTAATGTAAAATAATTTCATTCAAATTGACTCTCGTAATAAGAAATTAGTTTTCAAATTTCACCCACAAGAAAATATAAAAAATTAAAATTTGAAATTCTATTATAAATTTAAAATATCATAAATTTTGTATTAATTAAAACATAAAAATTCCAAAAACAAATAATTATAAAAGACTAATTTAAAATAATGAGAAACACAATTTGAAAAAATAATAAAACACCTTCAATTTAATAAAAAATAATTATTTTAACTAATAATATTCATAATTTTTTTATTAAATCCGAAACTTACTAATATGGTATGTTATGGCCCATGATATTGAAATCTTGTGCTTGCCTTAATAAGCCCACAAGACGGGTTCCTAGATTATGGGCCTCAAATTAAGTTGTTGGGCCTAGACTTGGACTTGAAATGAGGACCATATAAATAAATCCTCTTACGATTGATTAGATTTCCAAACGGTGATTATTACACATTAAGTAAATGGGATTATTACAGCGTCGTTCATTATTTCAACATGACTTTAAAATTGGTTCATCACTTTAAAACTATTACAAACAAGTTCACATTAATAATATATATATATATATATATATATATACCTCATCTCTCTATCAGCATCTCATCTCTCTCTCTCACGTGACAACAAAATGGATTCAAATTTCAAACCCTCACTCCTCTCTCTCCCCCCAAAGTCAAAGAAAAGCAACGGTGAGGTTGCGATGGGCGATGGACGATGGCTCGCTTGAAGGAGATAGTTCTGCGAAGAAAAGCAACGGCTGCACCGGAGGTGTGACAGCGACAATGGGGGAAACAACGAGCGACGGCACAGGGGGATCCGGAAGGTAACGACGATGGGGAAAACGGCAGAAGCGGTGGGAGTTTTCGACAAAAGGCACGACTTCGATCTGGAAGCACCGGCATCAGATGACAACAGAGCACTGTGGGCTTGTTCCAATTTTGATTTCTTTATCCGGGCGGCGGCATAGGGTTCTGATTTCATGTGAATTCATTATTTTTGTGTTCTTCCAATTTTGATTTCTTCGTCAGTGGCTTCAATTTGGGTAAGAAAAGGGAAGGGAATGTAGGGGCTTTGACGATACGGTGGGTTTTTGTTTCGAACTCAGTGGCTTCTACCATGGTGGTTTCGTACTCAGTGGCTTCTACCATTGGGACACTTCTACTATTAGGGGAAGTTCTTCCAGCTTTAGTGGGGGAAATGTTGGAAGAAACAGGGAACAAGTCTTCTTTGTTTGATTTTTGTGGTAGTGGGTTTGATTTCTACATGAGGTTTTGGGTTGCACCAATTCGTTGAATTTTGCTAAATTTGAGTTTGTAATTTTAAATTTTAATTCAAGTATTCCTCTGTTTGTAATGAAGAAGTGAGATGGTTGACTTTTATTTGTAATGAATAATATAATGCCGTGTTTGTGCTAATTTTATTTTTCCTCGGTGCAAAGTTCTCATCTCTCGTGTGTAAAATATTGTGCTTGTGCAAAGATTTGATTTCTTGTGTGTGAAAATTTTTATTTTTTTGTCTGTGCAAATTAATTTATATCCAAAATGAATAGATTTTTAAAAATTAAAAAAATAATATTTTGTGCAAATAAAAAGATATATATTAATAATTTGTGCAAACTAATATAGCTTGTTGTGCAATCAAGATTTGGCGTGTTGTGCAAATAATTTTCTGTCTGTTGTGCAAACGAGTATCTGTTTATTGTGCAAATATTTTTTATCTGTTGTGCAAACAATTTCGTGCATGTGTGCAAAGATTTTTGTGCGTGTGTGCAGGTGAACCTATTTGTAAATTTGACTTTTTGATGAACCTATTTTAAAGTTCTCCTTAGATAATGAACCTATCTGTAAGTTCCCCTAAGTAAATAAATCCTTTGATGTATTTGTTCACTAAATCCCTTTCTGCTTCTACTTTTGAAAAATATATTTAAGGGATTGAGATGCATCAACTTGAAAGATTGTTATTTTCAGGGGAGTATCAAATTCAAAACAAGATTGGATCCCAAAGATCAATAATTATACTCTTCCCATTAACTATTGTATTCTTCCAAGTTACTGTTATTATGTCAAAGGTGAAGTGTTATAAAATATATGTTAATATATTATGGATATAATAATATATCCAGGCCCATTGGGCTTTAGGCCTATGAGCTTTAGGGTTAGGGTTAGTGATACATTACTATTTAATGTTGTATTTTTAACATTGTACACATAGAACATTATTCGCAGTATTACTCAGAAATCTCTTGGCTTGGTCGCCCCCAAACGTAGTCACTTATGACGAACTGAGTTAACAAACCTTGTGTTCTTTATTGCTTTATTATTTTACTCAATTTACAACAAATATACCCATTTGGTTCTTAATAAAAAGTTTCTCTTCCACCGATAAAAAAAGAAGAAAGTATATTTAGTTGATCAAACTAAATTAATTTAGTCAAACAAGTAAATAATTAAAATAATCTTAGTAAAAATGTGATTATTGGCATCTCCATGGAACAATTCTTCTTCACGTCCAAAAGAATTCTCAGGAATTTTAATATGTTGGCATCTGATAGGTGGGGATAATGGAGATAATCCCAGTCTCCTTCGTCCTGCTCAAGAAATTTTTTTAAAGATTTTTTATGGAACAGTTACAAAATAGTATAAAAATAATACACTATTTTCAATATATGTACAATATGTAAAAAAACAATTTTTTATTCAATTTATATTTACATTATTATGCAAATTTTTTATACTATTTAAAAATAGGTACATTATTTATTATTTCATTTTTATCTAATCTTTGCGTCGACTTACTAGTATGGTATGTTAGGGCCAGCATATTGTAATCTTGTGCTTGCTTTAATAAGCCCACAAGATGGGTTCCTTGATTATGGGCCTTCAAATTAAGTTAGAGAATTTTGTTTACGTTTTAAAGTATTTAGGAATCTATTTATATAGAATTTTATTTAATGAATTTTAATATATTTTAGAATGACAAAAATTTATATAGAAATTTTTACCGTAGAAATTTAAAAAATAGATTAAATGGAAAAAGGACTTCACACGCGGGCCTTAGTTAATCAACTCCGTGCTTCCCTCACACTCGCCAGGTAATTAGTTAGTCTATGTTAACCAACTCCGTGCTTCCCTCACACATGCCAGGTAATCAGTTAGTCTATGTAGTATTGTTATTTTTTAAGTCCATGTAGTATTATTAGTTTTTAATTGTTATAAATTTAAAAAAAATAATTAAATTATATTATGTAATAAATTTAAAATTTTGATTTTAATTTATATTAGTATAGTAACACACATTTGTCCATATAGTAACACAAACTTAAGAGCAAATATGTATTACTATTAGAGTAAATGTGTGTTATAAAATGTTGTTATTTTACATATATTCATTTATTTTTATAGAATTAATAATTTTTCACATAATGCAAGAGCAAAATGTGTATTACTATAAGAACAAATATTGAATATTTACAAATATTTATATATTTTTATAGATATAATTACTTTTTTATATAATAACATGAAACAATATACCTAAATTTAAAGGGATGATGAATAAATTAAGAAACACATATTTATTCTCCGAAATATATATTTTGCCCATATAGTAACACACATTTGTTCATATAGTAACACAAACTGGGAGACAAATGTGTGTTACTATTAGAACAAATGTGTGTTACTATCTTATAAAATGTTATTATTTTATATATATTCATTTGTTTTTATAGAATAAATAATTTTTCACATAATGCAAGAGCAAAATGTGTGTTACTATAAGAACAAATATTGATTATTCACAAATATTTATTTAATTTTATAGAAATAATTATTTTTTCATATAATAACATGTGCATTACATGAAACAATATACCTAAATTTAAAGGGATGATGAATAAATTAAGAAATACATATTTATTCTCATAAAAATATATTTTTCCCATATAGTAACACACATTTGTCCATATAGTAACACAAACTGAGAGACAAATATGTGTTACTATTAGAGCATATGTGTGTTACTATCCTATAAAATGTTGTTATTTTACATATATTCATTTATTTTTATAGAATAAATAATTTTTCACATAATGTAAGAGTAAAATGTGTTTTACTAAAAGAACAAATATTGATTATTAACAAATATTTATTTATTTTTATAGAAATAATTATTTTTTTCATATAATAATATATGTAGTACATGAAATAATATACCTAAATTTAAAGAGAGGATGAATAAATTAAGAAATACATATTTAGTCTCATAAAAATATATTTTGTCCTTATAGTAACAAATATTTTGTCCATATAGTAACACAAACTGAGAGACAAATGTGTGTTACTATTAGAGCAAATGTGTGTTACTATAAGATCAAATGTGTGTTATTATATGTATAAATATTTATTTGTAACATATTATTACTTGAATATGTTTTAATCAACACAATAAGTATTAAAAAATAAAAAAATAAAATAAACTTAAAAAAGAAAAGAAAGATTACTAGCATGAACAATATTTATAAATATGCATGCATGTGGATGAAAAACTAGTTCAGGTAATTAGGCCATTACCACGTGGACGGAGTAGTTACTCCGCAAAAGATTTGGCATGTTACCGCAGAGATGGATTTATGAACTTGCATCTGCGATTGGACTTCTTTACTTTACTTTTTTATTTTTGAAAATTTTTAAGATAGAAATTTTTTATGCAAGTGTTGTTCTTTTACCGTGATATTTACATGTGACAATTACTTTTCCACCCTGACTCAGGTCTGTCGGCCACCCAAGTTATTGTAAATACTCCCTCCGTCCACCATAAATGGTCCACGTTGCCTTAAATGGTTGTCCACAATAAATGGTCTACTTACCTAAAATGGAAAACTTACGATCATTATTTTCATTTTTTATACACATATATTCACTTTTACACATTACATCAAGTACTTTTTTAATAATTAAATATTTTCTTATACTAATACACTCACTTTTACACATCAACATCAACTTTTCTTAATAACCGTGCACAGCAAGGGTAGTCCAATTTTCATGGACGGAGGGAGTACTTTTTTTCTGGATTTTCGTGTCACCAGTGCAAAGTTACCAATAAACTGGGTCTTAAAGAATCAACTTTTTTTAAAGCATTTACTTTCTCTTAATGCCCAGCCTTTATAATTCCAATATCAGAATCGATTTTAAAGTAAAAATAAAAAAAATAACAATTTTAATTCTAGATCCTCTGTTTTCTTCCAATTCCTCCAACTGACGTTAGCAGAATGTCCGGTGATGCCAAGCTGTCTTTGAAGGTAATGGTAAATAAGGAGAAAAAGAAGGTTCTCTTTGCAGAAGCCGACAGTGATTTCGCAAACGTTTTGTTGAGCTTCTTGACGTTGCCGTTGGGAAGAATCGTGAAGCTTCTGGAGAAGCACTTTGCAGATGATCCCCCTGTTTTGGGAAGCTTAACATCTCTGTACAAAGGCTTGGCAAATCTCGACGATGTCCGTTTCTCGACGCCTGCTGCTAAGCTTATGCTCCTCAATCCACCCAGTTCCTCTGATTCTTTACTCTACAAACTGAAATCCCACGTTTTTAATGATTTTCCACCTGTACAATATTACTCATGCGGTAGATATTATTGCACATATGAAGTTAAATGCATCTATTATGGTGATGTTGTGAAATGCAATTGTGGTGGTCTTATGCATACGTTCGTTGGTGGGAGTTCTATAGATACTACTGATGGAGTGTTCACAATCGAAACTGCATCTTTTATAATCTCTGATGATTTCAAAATGGTGCCCAATTCCCCTGGGTTTTTCCATACTTTGAGGAATTTTGGTGATATGCTCGCTGAGGGTGCCGAACTAAGGAATCTCACTTTGGGAACCACTGAGGTCAGTAATGTCGAATTTGTGTTTTTAAATAAATGTAAAAAGACATATATTTCAAATCACGAATTGTAACGAGATGGAAGAGAAGAAAAAAAGTAGAGGAAATATAAAGATGGAAGTGTAGAGAGAAGTGATTTTACAAATGACATGATTTTTATGAAAATTTAAAATTTCTTCATTTTGAACATAAACTAAAATCTAAATATTTATAAATTCACCCAACTTATTTGGAAAGAGTGGTTATTTGAGTGTGAAATACACTCATTCAAACGGAGCCTTAGGTAATTGAATAGGACAATAATTACACTGTTTAAAAGGTTATGAATTATATACATTTCACCAATTATTATTTTTCATATGATTTTAGCCTTGATTAATATTTAGTTCAAACAGAATTTTTGTATTATGATTTTTTTTTGTCTGTCGCATGGATGGTCCGAAACAAACACACCATGAAGAACTGTCACAACTAATAGGGAAATCAGTTTTATGATTTATCACAAATTTTGATTGGCCAAAACAGAAAACATGCAGCTATAAGCTATTTTAGGATTTGTAGGGTTTTTAGTTTCCAAACTGCACACCAAAGCTAAAGTAACAATATAAAAAAAAAAAATCACATGTTTTACATCGCAACGTTTTTTTTTTTTTATCTTTTACCAACTTAAAAAATTGCTTCTACACTTTTTGTAAAGATTGAAAACAGATCCTCCATTTAAGTGAGTTTTAAAATAAACTAGCCCTTGTATTTACTGAATTAGAATTTTCTGTTAGAATATACTAATGAAACATAGTGATGATTTGTTCAGAAGCTTTTTATCATGAGTTCGTTTTGTGGCATTACTAGATAATGGATTTACTCAAGTGCTGTTTGTTCTCCAAGACTCCATTGTCGGACTTCTTATTCAATGTGGGAGAGGCCGTCTCCACAAAACCCGAAGCTGGAATTATCTCGCATCAGACTAAGAAAGAAGAGCCTACAAATGCCAAGGAAATAATTCTGAAAGTTATGGTTCACAAATCTACAAACAAAGTGTTGTTTGCTGTAGCAGAGGATGACTTCATAGAGTTGCTCTCTACTTTCCTCATAATCCCCCTAGCAGGAGTTGAGTCCCTTTTGGACGCAAACACGGGCCTCAATCACATGGACAATCTATACCGGAGCATATCAGATGTAAGTGTTGACAAGTATTTCATCAGCCCACAAACCAAACAGAGGTTGGTGAATCCAAACATACCTCATGCTTCCAAGTCCGAAAACCCGTTTCTTCCTCTCAAGTATGAAAACAGCGTTTCAAAAATCAAGTCTCCCAAAGGCGAGGGTAATCATATCAAGTGGCCCACAACATATTTGGTAACAGATGATCTAACTGTGGCACCATATTATGTATCCTCAACCCTTTCTATTCTCAATGACCAGAATGTTTCTTTATCCGACGTTGTGGAACGGGAGGTGCACATTGGATTGCAAGAGGTATTGCTATTATGACTATCATTAATTTTTAACAATTTTTTTATTTTTTATGTTCATGCTAATAATATATAATGTTTAATTTGTGCAGGGTTTGAGCATATTGAAAGCTTCTCTAACTTCGAATTCAGCCCTAACCAATGGACTGATGAATCGCATGATGAAGAAACATCCTAAGCATGAACACTAAGTCTCATATATATATATCCCTTGTTCAGTTAATTATGTTTTTTTTCTTGCTGTTGCCTTCTTTGTTCTCTTATTTTAAATTGTTCCCTAAGAGCATGTGACAAATGTTTTAATTACGTATGGATTTAAACGGCTTTTGGCTTCTTTTTGGTTATATAAATTCATGGTAGGATTGATATATTTTGTTCAGCCTCCGATATAAATTTGTTTTCTTAATAACTCAGTGTTGTGAGACTTTTACTTTTTATAGTTTGATTTAATTGACAAGATAAATAATTTAAGATAAATTAGTTAAGATTATTGTTATGAGTTAAATAGTATTTTTAGATTAATGGATTAATATAATTAGTAATGTAAGATAATTTTATTTAAATTGACTCTTGTACTAAGAAAATTTTATTTTAGATCTCACCAACAAGAAAATATAAAAACTTAAAATTTAAAAGTCTATTATAAATTTAACATATCATAATTTTTTGTATTAATTAAAACATAAAAATTCCAAAAATAATTAAATCTAATTTTAAGAATAAGTAAAAGTTCCAAAAACAAATAATTATAAAAGACTAATTTAAAATAATGAGTTACACAATTTGAGAAAATAATAAAACACTATCAATTTAATAAAAAATATTATTTTAACTAAAATTATTCACAATATTTTTTATTAAATCCGAAACTTACTAACATGGTATTTTAGGGCCCATGATATTGTAATATTGTGCTTGCCTTAATAGGCCCACAAGACAGGTTCCTTGATTTTGGGCCTCAAATTAAGTTATTGGGCCTAGACTTGGACTTAAATGGAGGACCGCATAAAGAAATCCTCTTACCGTTGATTTCCTAACGGTGATTATTACATATTTAAGGAAAAAAAAAATCAATTTCATTTTATAACTTTGAATTTTTTTGTAAGAGGTCCCAAAAAATATAAGATTTTCACGTCTACTAACTCCGCAACTGTTAAGAGGAATAAGGATATTTTATTAGAAAAAGAAAGAAAAAAAACCCACAACCCGGGATTAGGAGTTGAGTCAAAGCATTAGACGGGCTTCATAAAAAACTCGCCGTAAACCACCCTTGTGGACAAATCGAACGTTGTTCCGATATTTCCCAACACATAAAATTAACAACCGCAAGTGCACAGTATCAATCGTAAGATGGTAAATACGAGTCGATCCCACGAGGAAGGGTTAGTGTAAAAGTATTATGAGATGGTTTCGTTCTTTCTAGGAAATCACTTAATTAAAGGTGTTGTGAACTTAAACTAATTCTAAATTACCTACTAAAATGTCACTAGCAATAATTAAAGAAAATAGAAACCAAATAAATGATCAATCAAGTCTAATGCAAACTTAACTCACAAAAATAGACAACTAACAATCAAATAGAGAAAAGTAGGTTCCAAGGCATTTGCAATATCTAGACATCCATTTATGGTTAAAGACTCACTCAAATGGTATTGTGCTTGTTCCTATAGGGATGATCACTTAAGTAGAATTAATTAATTTCTCAATCTAATTAATCCAAAGGAAACAATAACAAGTTTGTATCTCTACCTCACAAGTTATTGCAACCCAAAATAGCACCTAGGATCATTAGTTCCCTCCCAATGAATTAATCCTTTCTCAACCTCATAATAAACTGGGTCATGCACTCAAGTTCTATTAGTCGATCCAATCTCTCAATCTAAATCAACTAACAATAAATAACACATTATCATTTGCAACTAATAACATGCTTCCAAAATAAGATTGAGCACATGAATAGAAATAGTCACACAAATATCAAATAAACAATAAAACTAACTCATAAACTTCAATCTAAATATTTACAAAGCCCTAGAACCAAAAGTGTCCTAGCCAAATATCATGTTCTTAACAACTACAAAATTTAAATAAAAAAAACTATAAATAAAAGAAGGGTAAAGGAAAGCTTAGTCTCTACTAGATGATGGGGGATGAAATTCCAAGCTCAAATCATGCTTTGATGCTCCAAAATGATAGGAAATGAAGAAAATAGGTGAAAAACACCTATGAGTGTGTGTTACTATGTGCAGGAACCGACTGCCACTGTTCTTCTCAAAATTCTGAAATTTGGTATTTATACCCTTTGGAATTAGGGCACAAAAACCAAGAAATAAAAATACCAAAATCCCCCCTAATTTCTAAACTTCACAAAACTGCCCCAGCTATTCATTTTTCCTTTCCCACGAGAAGAAAACGTTTTCTCTCATTCAACACTTTTTTAAGTTAACAAATGAACTCAGCACTTTTTCCTTTCCAATTGCCCCAAATGGCTGAAATGGGCAGAAGCAAATGTTGTGTTACAACAAAACATCTCTTCTCTGTTTCTCAATAATTAAAAACACGTTTTTACCTTTTTTTTTCAGTAACTTTTCAAGTGGGTAGCAACTCTTGTAGTAATTCTTCCTCTGGCTTCAATCAAGAATTTCTGGCAAGAGATGGCTTGTCCTCCGGCAATGGCTTCTTCGTGCAGCCTCAATTCCGACGGTTGGGCTTCATCGACTGGGTCTTCTTCGAGAACAGGGGCTGGCAGCGTTGAGCTTCTAACATCGTTTTCTCCGGCGAGATGACTGTTGGAATTAAATTCCGGCAATTGAGCAGTGATGTGGAGGTTTCCGGCGCTTGGCTTCCTTCTTTTCTCTTCCCCGTGAAATTCCAGCTTCGAACGGCGGCAACTTCTGGGCGTGCAGCCTCCTCAATTCCGGCGAGGTTATTGGCAGAGGAGAGCGGCTGCTTCTTCTTCATTTCTTCAGCGCCGGCTTCGGCGAATTGGAACGGTGTCTGAGACTGCGTGGGCTGTGAGAGGCGAGAACAGGGGCTGTGGTCGATGGTAGGTAGTGAAGGAATGAAGTGGTGCAGTTGTGGATTAGGAAGAGCCACGTCTTCTATCTTCATACTTGGTCAACATGGTTGAATGGGTTTCATGCCTTTCCTCACGTGACTTCCTTTGTTTTAAATCCTTCTGGCATAAATGTAACAACTTAATTACTTCAAATGATCTAATGCAATTGGGCCTAAAAAAAATATAGCCTGCAAACTTGGGCCTTAATATTCATCTAAACAATTTAATAAACAAATTAATTAGTGAACCCATTTTCCTAAAAAAAATAGTAAAATTCACATTTTTCTCAATTCAAGCACAATTGATCAAAATCAAGTGATAAAAACATGAAATCACAATTAAAATATGCAATTAAAGCACACTAAATTCAACCAATTTTCACCCGAATCAAACGTAGAAGAAAAAGAGTTGCCAACCAATTAATCCTTGTCTCGAATAGGACAAAGCCTGGAATACAAGACTTGAAATTGAAAACCACATTGTTCCAAAGTAAAACCAACAAGACAACAGAGTATGAACTAAGTCCTAAAGTATTGAACGTGTAAATCCTCAAAAAGAACATTGGAAATAAAATCAGGTGGCACACCTATCCAACTCTCAACCAAATGTGAGGTCGCCAAGGCATGGACCGCTCGGTTCCCCTCTCTGTAAATGTGTGAATAAATAATCTCCATGTCTCACGCTACTGACATAACTCTGTTCCATAACCCTTGTACTCCGCAACTGTTAAGAGTTTGGTCAATTTTGCATTTTTCATCCCATAAGTTTGAACTTTTTCGTAAATTAAATGTTTCAAGAAATTGTGCGTCACTATGGCATCATCTGTGGAATTTCAGCAACTTTCGAATTGAATTGGACCAATTAAGAAATTATGGTACAAAATTGAAAACCTTAAAATTTTGGGACTTTTGAAGGAAAATTTAAAGTTATGGGACCAACTGAATTTAATTACCAGCAACCTAATTCTTATACAATTAAAAGGGAAAATAATTTTTTTCGTCCTTTATTTTCACCTATTATAATTTTGATCCTCTAACTATTAGAATTTGATTTTAGTCCTATATCACTCAAAAAGGATGAAAATCAATTTTTTTTAAAAATAAAGGACAAAAATTAATTTTTTTATGAAGATAGAAGATGAAAACAATTTTTTTTGAAAATAAATGACAAAAATCAATTTTTAATTGTTAAGTGGACCAAAATCGTATTAGGTAAAAGATAAAGGATAAAAAAACTGTTCCCCAATTAAAAAATGCTGGTCGTAGAAATTCATTCTACGACACTGTTTTGAATTACATTCCTCAAATTTGCAATGTATATGATTGATTAATTATATATGGGTTCATAAACAACCATCGATTCAGTTGTCTACAGACACCAATTTACGAATATTTCTACAATATGTAAAAAGATTTTTCTTAAAAGAATCTTAATTGCAGGATATCATATTTAACATACGTCACCCAATAAGATCTTCAAGTGACTCAATAAGATTGAACAAGAAAACATCACCCAAATTGTCTTGATCGTCTCTCAATAAGGTTTAAACATGGGATACTTGCATGACCAAAACACTTAGCTAGTCTATCACTCACCCTACAGTATAAAAAAAATACTATTTCCCGTAGAAATTTGCACCTTACGGAATGATATATTTTTTAAGAAAAATGTATTTTATATATAAAGTAGTTACATATATATATGTAAATATGCGTATAGATTTGTGAGTGTGTACGCAAATCAATATTTCTTATTTTAGTATTATGCAAATTTGTGTGGAACGTCCAAATAAAGAAGTATGCAAATTCCCGTGGGACAGAGGGAGTACCTTGTGAGGACTAAACGAGTGGAATTATTTATGATCAATAGTAATGGAGTGTAAACGTGTGGAGATATTATTGGGAGTACAATATATGTGGAGTTTGGGTAATGAATACTAAATCAATGCTCCCTCCTACTCAAAATGAGTGAAGTTGTGACCTAATTTTGTTTTCTTTGCTAATTATAGACCTTTTTCAATTTTCAATATAAATTAAATGCATTCTTTCCAATTTTATCCTCTCATTAATATATTTAAATAATTTTTTTAGAATAGACAGATATCAATTAAAAATATGGATAAATTGCAGTTTTAGTCCCAAGAGAATTTGTGTACAATAGATCTGGTCCCACATTCTCTTTTACTTCTTTTTTAAGTATATTTAGTCCTATCAGTTAAAATAAATTACACTTTTTGTCCCCTAAAAGTTTGTGCTCAACAAATCTAGTCCCACGTTAATCCACTAATTTTGACAAAAAAATTCTTATAGACCATTTGTGTTAATAAAAGAACCAAATTTATGAGCACAAATTTTAATGGGACCAAAGTACTATTTATTGACTTTATTTTTAGTCCTGTTAACTTTAAACTTTTGTTTCTAATCCTCTAACTTTCAAAAGAATTACTTTTTAGTCATATATCCTACTAGTGTAGGTCTCCCCCGATTTTGAGGACTAAAAAATCAAAATTCTAAAAGTTACAAAATGAAAAACAAAAGTCCAATGTTAACGGGACTAAAAAACAAAGTCAACAAAATTTGGAGGATAAAAAACTCTATTTTCTCAAATAGTAATTAGGTTATGTTTGCTTTGAAGGATAAAAATATCAATCCATCCAAAATATACAGATTTTGAGCAATAATATAATTTTGTCTTTCAAAACAAACACACCCTTGAAGTATATAAATGTGTGGATTTAGGTAATTAATGGAGACTAAACGTGTGGAACTACCGTCTTAAAACGTGTGAAATTACTAATGAGAATATATAAACATGTGGAGTTTGGGTAATTAATGCACGGAAATACAAATGAGAGTATATGTATTAAATGTGTGGCCTAAATTTGCCTAATATAGGAGATAGTGTTCTATTTTGCAAGTTTGTAAATATAGTGTCCTAATTTTGTAAGTCTGAAAAGATAGGGTCCTAATTTTATACACACGCATAAGGTACTGTCTTTCAAAAATTAATTTCCTTGTTTTTATGGTATGATGAAATACTTATGAGAAGTCACATTCAATCCGTACATATTTCACCCATTATAAAAGCTGCAAATTTGATCAAATAATAACTTATAGAGTCATAAAAATGGTGATCAAGAGTGTAACATTCTTAATTTTGTTACTAATTTCATGTACTTTATTTGCAGCAGGTTTCAAATCTAGTGATTCTGTAGATGATATCTGCAAATCAATGGTAGAGCCGCAAGGCTATAGCTGTGAAGAACATAAGGTAAAGAACTGATTTACTTCTATTTTATTAAATTTGTGCTATATAAAAGTTGATGGAACTAATGTATACACGATCAGGTCACAACAAAAGATAAGCATGCAGAGAATTCCAACCGGGCGATCGGGCAAGAAGACGGAAGCTAGGCCACCAGTTCTTCTTCAACATGGACTCTATGGCGTTGCTACTTATAATCCTTTTAATATTTCCCCCTTTTACTCTGAATTCTTCCCAAATATAGATATAAAAAAAGATCCCTGTTGAACTTATTTTTGAATGTCACAGGATGCAACAAATTGGCTGTCGAATTCGCCTGATAAATCTTTAGGATACATATTAGCGGATAATGGTTTTGATGTTTGGTTAGCGAATGGCCGAGGGACTAGTTACAGTAGGGGACACACGTCGCTTATTTCTAGCGATCCGGTACTAAATTGCTACAAAAAGTATTGATGATTTCTGATGTGAGTATTTATGACATTGCTGATATTTTTAGTCAAATGCTCTGTTTGGAAACAGGATTACTGGATCTGGTCGTGGGACGAACTAGCAGCGTACGAGCTTCCTGCTACATTCGAGTATGTTTACAGCCAAACAGGGCAGAAGTTGTACTAAGTTGGACATTCCTTGGTATATTCCAACACATTTGCATTGTTGTTTTGGGAAAATAGTTTTTTT
This sequence comes from Prunella vulgaris, assembly GCA_026898435.1. Lineage (NCBI taxonomy): Eukaryota > Viridiplantae > Streptophyta > Magnoliopsida > Lamiales > Lamiaceae > Prunella > Prunella vulgaris. The sequence goes on along the minus strand of JAPKLY010001996.1, from coordinate 14,039 downwards.
TTCGTCCTTTATTTTCACCTATTACGGTTTTGGTCCTGTTGACTATTAAAATTTGATTTTAGTCCTTTAACTTTAATCTATTATGATTTTTATCCTTTATCTTCTAAATTTTTTTAATTTTCATCCTTTATTTTTATTAAAAAAAATTGATTTTCCATCCTTTGTATTTTCGATTTTTTTTTGATTTTGCTCCTGTTTGACAGATAAAGGACTATAATCAAATTCTAACAGTTAGAGGACCAAAATCATATAACCGAAAGAGAAAGGACAAAAAAATATTTACCCTAATGAGAATATGTGAAGATTAAACTTGAATCAAACAGGGGACTCTGATGGCTTTAACTGCATTTTCATGAGATGTGGTCTTAAACATGACTAGATCTGCAGCACTTCTTTGCCCTATAGCTTACTTGGGTCAGGTTCCTTCTCCTCCATATAGAGCTGCTGCTTATACCTTCATTCCTGATGTAATCATCTCGTCTTCTCCTCGTTTGCTCGTCTGGAAATTTGAAAACTACACGGTTTACTAACTGTTGTTTTTTATCAACATCTTGTCACAGAAATTATACTTGTTGGGAGTCAAAGAATTTTCTCCCCAAGGGTAGGTGTGAGAGTAAGAAAAATCACCGTGATTATGGTGATTGGCTAATCTCTATTTAAATAATGAAATTACAACAAATCTCCATTAATGGTGGAGATAAAATATAACTAATTAAGCGCCGATTTGTTAGCCTATCTTAAATATATTTACAGTTACAAATCAATTAGCAATTAATTGCTTTTATCTCCAATATCAATAGTAGGAAACAAGCTTTTGATTTTAGTTCGTCACTCAGGACTATATCTGGGACGTACCAAGCTAAGATTTTTCACTATGATAATCTGCGTATGAATGAGATTTACAATTGCATAGTACAAATGTCATATATATAGAGAATATGAAGATAAGCTATATAATGTAATGTCCACAACACACAATATATATTTATTTACAACACTCCTCCTTGGACATTACAACTTGATGTCTTTACCTCATTCATAATTTAATAAATAATTTAGAGGATAAAATTTATTTATAACTATTGAATTACTAGATTTAAATTTGAATTTGTTCCACATGGATTACACATTTTGATATAGGTCATATACGGTTAAAATTATTTAATTTTGGTCCTTTTACAAACTTACATGACCCTGTAGTCCTGTAAGTTTGTAAAAGGACCATAATACAAATATTTTCAAACTTACAAAATCTCTATCAAAATATATAATCCATGTGGACTAAATTCAAAATGAAGACAAGTTACAGAACTTACAAATCTTTAATCCCATCAAAATATGTAATATATGTACACAAGCTCCACGGGAAAGCCCCTAATATCTGAGTGTACATAATCAAGAGGAGCTGCAGTATTGTGTCTCCCTTTATGGAAGGGATTTCTCTTTGACTTTCCCAATACACAGTGTTCACGGAAATCCAGTTTTACATCCTTTGATTCCCTAAACACTCTTTACTTTCATAGCTCATTTAAGCCTCTTTCTCAGATGTGCCCCAGTCTTTTGTGCCATAGTGTGGCGTCAGTATTACTCATGGCAAGATTTGCAGATCCAACTTTGGGTCCACTGACAGAATTTCCCATGATTATGTACAAACATTTGATTTCTTGCCTTTCATCTGAGTATTGCCATCCTTTGTGATCGAGATGTACCCATTATTTGTGTTAAACTCATAGCCCAACAGATTCAGAGACCCTAAAGATAAGAGGTTCCTTTAAGTTCTGGAACAATCCTTACATTTGGTAGTATTCTCTCCACCCCATCATGTAATTTCAGCTTGATAGAGCCACTGCCCTTTACTTTACATGTTTGATTGTTTCCCAGTAACACAGATCTACCATCAAACCTCTTTAGTTCTCTAAACAAGGATACATCTGAGCACATATGAAAAGAGCAGCCTGAATCCAATACCCATTCATCACTTAACCTCAGATTTGTCACTGTGAGTACCTCAGCACCGCCATACTCTTCATCAGCCGCAATTGCCACATCTGCCTTCTGATCATCATTTTGTTCCTTACCCTTTTTTGGGCAATTCCTTTTGATATGCCCTACTTTATGACAAGCAAAACACTTCCTCTTCTCAACAAACTCAGTGGTTTTGGACCACTTGTTTGAATTCTTTATCTTCTTACCCTGAAAAGACTTCTTTCCTTTCTTGAATTTCACATTCAATCCCTCAGCTTGTACTGGTGTCTTCTTTTTAGATTGAATTTGCACGAACTTGGTTTTCAAGGCCGCTTCAATATCATATGGTGATAATTGATCCTGCCTCCCAAATAGCAATGTATCCTTAAAGTTCTCTAAGGATTTAGGGAGTAAGTTTAGAAGCATCAGTGCCTTATCATCATCTTCAATCTTCACTTCAAGATTCTCAAGATTATCAACTGCCTTATTGAACTCCTCAAGCAGTTCAATCGGGTCCTTTTCATCAGTCATCTTGAAGGAGAGTAACTTTTGTCTCATGAACAGCTTGTTAGTGACAAATTTTGTTTGATATACTTTCTCCAATTTAGACCACACATTAAGAGCAGTTTTCTCTTTGCAAAACTCTCTCAAAGGCTTATCTCCCAAACACAAGATAATGGTACTGTGGGCCTTGTCCAATATCTCTTTCTCCTAGGTAGGATTAGCGGTGGATGAGCCTCTCCTGGCCTTTTTCAAGAAGAATAATAACGAATAAATAGGGTCAATACAATTATAGTAAAATAAGGAAAATAACTTCTCCACGTTGCGACTATTGTAATATGATAAAGTAGTAAGAATAACACTGGAATTTGGTAATTCAGTTCTTCACTCAGGGACTTACCAAGCTAAGATTTTTCACTATGATAATCTGCATATGGATGAGATTTACAATTGCATAGTACAAATGTTATATATATAGAGAATATGAAAAACCTATGTAACCTAAAGCCCATCGGGCTTATGACCCAATAAGCTATATAATGTAATGTTCACACACAATATATATTTATTTACAACACCCCTTTGAACATTACAATTTGATGTCTTTACCCCATTCAACATTTATAAAATAATTTATAGGATGACATTTGTTTACAACTATTGACCTTCAGGATTGCTTTGAAGTTTTTACTCCCCCGAAGAAAATTTATTAACGGGGTCGGCTCAAGGGGGGTCGTAATCACAATTGTCAATTGTTTATTTTATGGGATTCTGATAATTTTGGTTATGTTGTTATAAGAAAATGATTTGGCTTTAGTAATATTTTTGGCCATGAATAACAAAGAAGCATACAGTATGTGATTCATATGTGGATGAGTGGTATTGTAGGGTAGTGAGTGGATCAAATATGGGTTTTGTTCGATGAAGAATAAGAATATAGCATATGCAAAGATGATTACAGCATATAATTTCATTCATAGATGATTGCAGATACAAAGATCCATATACAGAGTACATGAACATATAATTAAGATAAATATATTATCATATTTTATATGAATCACATAAAACATATAAACATAAATACATAAACATAATTACCATGCTTATCTAAAAAAGATTAATAAGTATGATACCGTGTTCTGCAAAATCTGAATCTTTGTAATTCTAATCCGATTAATCTAGTTGAACACTCGTTTAATCAGTTGTTTAGGGCACTCGTGTTGATAAGGTGTTGTAATATGATAAATCAAGTAAGAATAACACAAGAATTTGGTAACCCAGTTCATCACTCAGGACTACGTCTGGGAGCCCGGCCAAAATTTTCTCCATGATATAATATGCGTATGAATTAGAGTTACAATTGCAGAGTACAAATGTCATATAAATATAGAATATGGAAATCATATCTAACCTAAAGTTCATCGGGCTTATGACCCAATAAGCAATATAATGTAATGTACACACAATATATATTTATTTACAACATCGACAACTGTAGCTCATTTGATGGCCCATATTACAGCTCTTCTTGAAAACATTTTCAGGCTATTTGCTGCCATAATTTGGGTCAAGAAGGAACCTTGTTAGCCTTTTTTTGTTCAATTAACAAGTACAGCTAATAATAGGAAAATCATCCACAAACGATTATATTAATTCCAAACATGTTTTTATATAGTTTAATTAGGGATTAAAGATTTACAAGTCCCACAATTTATCTTCATTTTGAATTTGGTCCACATAAATTACACATTTTGATATTGATCCTATAAGTTAAAAAATATTATGATTTTGGTCCTTTTACAAACTTAGGACCAAAATCAAATCCACATATTTTTGCAAGAATAGGATCTTCACCCTCTTTTGCTAGTCGAGCCGTATTACAGTGTGAAACAAACGTATTTTAAAGAATGTATACAGTGTGAAACAAACGTATTTTAAATATATATTTTTTGTCTATTATTTATAATTTTGTATATAGTCACCATAATTTTCATATTTTGATTTTAATATACTCTTGACTTTGTATGACTGTTACCGGTAAATAATCACGTATAATGCATTTATTAAAATTTCACTGATTGAGACAGTTTCTATTACAACTGACATGCATTAATTAATATTGAAACATTTGATTATGTAAATATATGAAAAGACACTTGTTTAATTATCCTAAACAAATACTTGTCCATTAAAAATCCAACTGAATTTCAACCCTTTGTAATTCTTTGCTCTTTCATCTGCTCTCCCCTTCAGTTTTCTAATTTTAGGCGCTAGGCTGCACACAAAATATTGTTCACGCCTCGCATCACCGTTCAGTCCCTCGAGCTTTTCCAGTCTCCACCTTCCGATCAAGAATTCCAAAATAGCCACATAATCCTCGGTATTATAAATACCGGTTTTGTGGGACATAAACGAAAAATGCTCAAATAGATGTGGGTCACGGCCATCCGTCATTAAGTGAGCTGGCATTGTGATTTTCTTTCTCATCATCTTCCCTATAGCTATCATAGCTTCATTCGTATCAATCTCGAGAAGCTTTTCGATAATTTTAATGTATGCATTCTCATGACGCTTTTCATCAGCAGCAATAGTCCCACATATGTGTGCAAGAACCGGATCCCCGCCCATTTTGGCTAATCGGGCAGTATTACCATGTGATACAAATGTAGCACGCTCTTGGAATGATGTATACACAAATCCTAAATATGGGTTGTTGTCTAATTCGGGGTCCTATCAATAAGATCATACACCTTCCGTAAATGATTGATTTTAGGGAGAAGATCTTTTTTGCCCAATCCTACAAAAATGATCTATTTGCGCAATTATGATACTTTTACCCCTAAGTTGAAAACTTGTTGGATTAGGGTTGGAAACTATTTTTCTCTTAGTACCCCTAGTTTGGAATCTAAGGAAAAATAATTTTTTAGAGTTGTATTTATAAGGTAGTTGTAATTTAAGAACAATACGTTTTTGGGCTTAAAAAAGTAGGACAATAATTTAAACTAAATTCGGGCTCAATTGACCTAGATTTACAACTTCTCAAAATTATTGTCCTACTTTTTTAAGCCCGAAATATATTGTTCTTAAATTACAACTACCTTATAATTACAGTTAATTAAATAGTCAAATACTAGTGTCCACCTATTAGAGACTTTCAAATATGACTTTATCATAATAAAATAAAATAAAACCGACACGTTAGCATATGACTTGTTAAATGACCTATAGTAGCAGGTCGCAGGACAAAAAATATTTTTTTGAAAGTAATAGGACTAAATTCAAAATTTCAAAAGATAAGAGGACAAAAATTAAAATCAACTAAACTTAAAGGATAAAAAAAATGTATTTTCCCTTATATAAATGCTTTGTATTTTGACCACTATTTAATTTTAGGGAAAATACATATTTTTGTTCTATAAGTTTTGTTGACTTTGGTTTTCGTCCTCTTAAGTTTTGAATTTCTGATTTCGTCCTTCAACTTACCAAAAATTATGGTTTTCATCCTCTTAAGTTTTGAATTTTTGTTTTCATCCTTTAACTTACCAAAAATTATGGTTTTCGTCCTCCAACCTCCTCTAACCAATCATATAACCGTTAATACACATGTGGATCCATTTTTTCTTTCTTATTTATAACAAAATACTAACGTGGGGGTATTGGAGGGAATTAGGTCTTGACAAAATACACTTTTAACCGTAAATTTCCTCCCAAATACCGTCCAATACTTACATCCATAGAATCTTCTGTCCGGATTTATTTTTGAATATTATGTACAAATCGTGCAATGAAACCACAATGACACTTAATATTGCACTCGAAACTCGTTGATTCATACAAATTTCTTGAAGACATCCCCCTTCCTTTCCATACGGTGAGTATGCGCTCTAAAGAGTTTAGGCTTTTGGATATTTTAATTTAGGGATCTTTGTTCATTTTTTCCCTAATTCTCTCAAGCCCCCATGCCTAGATTTGATTGACTAGGCTTTTGATTTGGGAGCAGGGGCGGACGCAGAATTCTTATCCGGCCAAGGCATAAATTTAAAATTTTTGTATATTCTTTATACATATCATAAGAATGCTAAAATAATTTTACAGGTCATTATAGATGAATATTTTATTAAAATTTAATTTTAAATGTAATGAATATAATAACATTGAAATTCTTCATATTGTAAAGGTAAAAATATGAAATGGACTCAGCATGAGTTTTCATAGACTGAGGTCTTATGAAACAAGGATTATATAAGAATTTTAAAATAAAAAATAACTTCTTAAATAACTTAGAAGTCTTTAGAAACAAAAAATAATACTTTAGAAGACCTTTTACTACATTATGTCATTAGAAAACAATTGATAGTTAATATAATATTCTAAACCTTAATAATATATATTGATTGTTGAGTTTGTTAGATTTTGAATTGTGAGTAATTTCGTTATCAATATAATTTATAAACAAAAAATTATCTAGAAAATTTGTTGACTAAATCATAATCTAAAAGGTCCTACAGGCAAAAGTATGTACATGATGATTAATATATTTAATTTTTTTATAATTAAATACATAATATTTAGAAATAAAATAATAAAAATATTGAGGCAGGGCATTTGCCATGCCTTGCCTCTATGTAAATCCGCCCCTGTTTGGGAGAGAATTTATGGTTAATCCTGTATTTTATCCATCAAGACCTAATTCTCTCTAAATACTCCCACGTCAGTATTTTGTTTAAAAAATAGAAAAAATTGATCTACATGTGTATTATCGGTAGTGTGACTGGTTATTGGCGGTTGGAGGACGAAAACCATAATTTTTAGTAAGTTAAAGGACGAAAACAAAAATTCAAAACTAAAGAGGACGGAAACCATAATTTTTCATAAGTTAAAGGACGAAAATAAAAATTCAAAACTTAAGAGGACGAAAAACAAAGTCAACGAAACTTATAGGACAAATATGTGTATTTTTTCCCTTAATTTTATCCTACATCTTTATGTTTCTTAATTAAAATGTCCCAATTAATACCGGCTAAAATCAGTTTCAAACCAAAAGGATCTGAGCTGATGTGAAGACACATGAAAATGTTCTTTATGTTTTTGAAAAGAAAAAAAAAAGTGTCCGAGTCTATTCTATTGGATATATTAAAATCGATTCAGCCAGTTATGTTGGGACACATACATATACTAATTTTTTTTTTGAAAAATAGTAATATAGAATATATTCATATTTATTATGGTCAACATATAGGATATGGGATTAAAGTTTTTGTAGTCCTACAACTTGTCACGAATTTGAATTTGGTCCAGGTGGATTACACATTTTGATATTGATTCTATAAATTTAAAAATATTTTGATTTTGGTCCTTTTATAAACTTACAGAAAATTACCAAAATCAAAATATTTTTAAATTTATAGGACTAATATCAAAATATATAATTAATGTGGACTAAATTCAAAATGAAAATGAGTTATGGGACTTACAAATCTTTAATCCCTACAGGGTATTTATTCCAATTTTTCCTAAATATAGAAGTAAAGATTAAACAATATTGGTACAAACACTAACCATTCCAGTTGCAATCAAGTATTGAAGCGTCCTTTCAATCATCAGCATATCAACCCGACCCGAAAGATAAAGATATAAACGCAATTCGCCGTGTCTGTTCTCCTCAGCAGTCCAAGCCCGAATCCAAGTAGCCCACGGAGTCTGGCTCGACCCGGTCTTATCCCGAACCCCATCAAAGGTATTCAGCATAGTCTGGTATGTAGGTAGTGCTTCCTCAGTAATCATACCCCTACCAATACCTCGAGATACTCATCAGGAAGCTCTTTTGTGCGATCACGCAAGGCCCGAACTTCATCCATGAAGTCGTTGACGGGCTTTGTTGGATCCGGAAGAAAGTCAATGGGTTGCCAGCTTTACTCCACGGGCTTGAGATGCGGGAGTAGATCTTTAGAGGCCCATGATTCGAGTGACTTGAATACCTCAACTTTCTCCGGTGGCATTGGGTGAAAAAGCTTCTTGTGGTGCGGTGACAGCGGTGGCCGGGTGGAAACGGCGGAGATCGGTACTCCACGACGATGGTGAGTGGTGGCTCCCCAAAGTGGGTTGATGGTGGTGGTGAAATAAGTTACTCCCAAACTTAGCATGACTTCTGCGCCTGTGACTTTCAATTTTTCTTTTATCTGAATGTTTAATTTCATTTTATAGTAAGAAATTTAGGGCTATTTATAAAATGTTATAAAAATAATGAATTATTTTTAACAGGTACAGTATGCAAAAAATAATTTTATTATTCAATTTATATTTACACTATTATGCAAAAATTTTGTACTTATTTAAAAATAGTGTATTATTTTTGTGCCAATCTCTAATTATTCCTGAAATTTATGAGCCACTGTTTCACATTGTTTAATGGGAATCAAAGATAATATAGATTTGGTCCCAAAATTAATTTTTTATCAGGTTTAATTCAATATTTTTAAATAAAATTAATTTAATACGACAGGTCTTGGGACGTTCGGGACAAGGATTGGAAAAATAACCACTAGCATAAATTATATATTTATTTTCGTCTCTAATTTATACACCAAAACTATTTTGACCAAATTAGTAGGCATTAAGACTGAGCTGGTAGCATATTAATGGGGTTGAAATTACAAACCCCCAGATATATAGGTCAACCAAATCTGATATTAATGCGATTTTTAATTTTTCTTTTATTTTAACAATGCAGTCATTCATTGTTCATTCCAAAACTTGATTCAATTCATCATCACTGAGCTAGCAGGGCAATTAATTTATAATTCTAATAACTTGAAAATAAATTTTGAGAGACCACATCTAAGCATAGCCATGAATTTTTTAGGGATTAAAGTTTTTTCACTTCTACAACTTGCCATTAATTTGAATTTGGTCCACATGAATTACACAGTTTTATAATTGTCCTGTAAATTTAAAAATATTTTTATTTTGATTTTTATACAAACACCAAAATCACATTTTAATTTTAGTTCTGTACGTTTGTAAAAGGACTAAATTCAAAATATTTTCTAATTTACAAGACTAATATCAAAATGAGTATTTCATATGGATCAAATTCAAAATACTATTTACAAATATTTAAATTCCCAATTTTTTATGTTCATGTTCCGAGATTGATTATCTTTGACTTGTGTATAATATGAGAAAGCACCAATCCATTAATAAAATTTCCATATAATCTTGGTTCTCAAACATAGTTGATGGGGATAGAGATTTTTTAGATCCCATAACTTTGTCTTTTTCCAAATACGTCCCAATAAAATTGATTTATACAATTACGTCCCAAATATCTATTAAGTGTACAATTTACGTCCCAAATCTCGCCGGATTTAACCGAAGTGCCGACATCGTTTTGACCCATGTGCCGATCACGTGCCATTTAAATTGGGCTTTCCGGCGTGCTAGTGACATGAAATTTATTTTTAAATTTTCAAATTTTTTTTTTGGCAAAATGAATTAATGGATTTAAAAGAAATATTATGTTCTTCTGCAATGAAATTTTTTTGGGGAAGAAGAAATGCTGATACGATGAGCCTCAAGTGCAATGGAGTTCTTCTGATACAATTGAATTATTTGGGGAAGAAGAGGACTAGATTTCTTTTAAATTAGGAAATTTTTTTTAATTATTCATTTTTATTAAATATTAAAAAATAAGGTGGAAATCCATTAATTTATTTTGGCAAAAAAATTATTTGAAAATTTAAAAATAAATTCCATGTCACCAACACGCCGGAAAACCCGAATTTAAATGGCACATGATCAGCACATTGGGGCCAAAACGACGTCGTTTTGCTTACTCCGGTTAAATCGGTGAGATTTGGGACGTAAATTGTATACTTAATAGACATTTGGGACGTAATTAGATAAATTAACTTTATTGGGATGTAAATTGTATACTTAATAGACATTTGGGACGTAATTTGATAAATTAACTTTATTGGGACGTATTTGAAAAAGACAAAAGTTATGGGACCTAAAAAATCTCTATCCCATAGTTGATGTATTCCCCATAAAAAAAAATCCAGAAAATACAGAAAAATTCTAAAAAATCTTGATTCATCCATAACACTTTTCTTTTTTCCAAAAGAAAAAAAAATGAAACCCTAATAAAAATATGAAAATATAAGCAAGGATACTAGTAATTAAGTTCTAAATTCAACCACCAAGTGCACCAATATATGGTAAAAAATGATACTCCCTCCTTCCCCCAAATTTATTCCCAATTTTTATTTTCATCCGTCCCCCAAATTTATTCTCATTCCTCTTTTAGAAAATATTATTTTACTATCATACTCACAAACAATCACTTTATTCTCTAGTAGACCCCACAATTATTCCATAATATCCATACTTTATCTCATTTACCTTAAAACCCATGCCCAGACAAATGTGAATAAATTTGAGGAATTGAGAGAGTATTATTTTCGCTTTTCTGGTAAAAATGAGATCAAAATTGGGCAACACAAAGAGTTACTGGACTAAAATCTATGAGTCAAAATATTTGGGATAAAAATCGAACACTTAATAAGTTATAAGATAAAAAAATTCTATAAACCAGCTGGGATATGTACTTGCATAATCATGACCTAGCTAGCCCATCACATCACATACCTGACAAAGTACAAAAAGTACCTCACAAACTACTAAATGTGTGGGCTTATTTAAAAACATGTGGAATTATTTATGATCGATAGTATATTTAAATGTGTGGACTTTGAGCAATGGAGTATAAACGCGTGCGGATGTTATTACGAATTAAATATGTGGAAATATAAGTTAGTGAGACTATGAGAGTATATAAATGTGCGGAAATACTAATGAGAATATAAAATGTGTGGTCCTTGGGTAATTAATGGAGACTACGTGTGTGAAATACTAGTGGAAGTATATTGTTATGCAAGATCAAGGTAAACTTGAGACATAACTCAAGAACTAAACCTACGAAGAACTCCTTCTGAAGATGAGATGAACACAAATGCAGAAAATAAAGAAAACGAATGCAATCAAACAACAACAATTTTATGTGGTTCGATCAAAATTGATCTACGTTCACGAGATGGAGTTCCTCACTTTACTAATTGATCAATAGTGTTTACAGGGGAAAAATGTTTTTTTAGGACCGTAATTATAGGGTAGTTGGAAAAGTAGGACAATATATTTTTGTGGTTGGAAAAGTAGGACAATATGTTTTCAAGCTTGGAAAAGTAGGACAATATGTTTTCAGGCTTGGAAAAGTAGGACAATAACTTCGGAAAAGTAGGAAAAGTAGGACAATAACTTTAGAAAAGTAGGAAAAGTAGGACAATAACTTTTGGAAAAGTAGGACAATAACTTTGAAAAATTGGCCTAGATTTACAACTTTTCAAAGTTATTGTCCTACTTTTCCAACTTTTTCAAAGTTATTGTCCTACTTTTCCAAGCCTGAAAACATATTGTCCTACTTTTCCAAGCTTGAAAACATATTGTCCTACTTTTCCAACCTCGAAAACATATTGTCCTTAAATTCCAACTACCCTATAATTACGGTCCTAAAAAACATTTTTCCCGTGTTTACAGAATACAAAACTTCAATCTCTCCATGTCTTTCACATTGATTCAAGGACATTTATATATATATGGGGAAAAAATGTTTTTTTAGGACTGTAATTATAGTGTAGTTGTAATTTAAGGACAATATGTTTTCGAGATTGGAAAAGTAGGACAATATGTTTTTGGGCTTTGAAAAGTAGGACAATATGTTTTCAGACTTGGAAAAAGTAGGACAATATGTTTTTCGGGCATGGAAAAATAGGATAATAACTTTAAAAAGTTGTAAATCTAGGCCAATTTGAGCCCGAATTAAACACAATTCGAGCTCAATTGTAAGCAATTTATAACATTTTTCCAACATATATGCATAAGCCATAATTCTCTAACTGAATCTCAAAACTGTAACCAACCAAAGGGATTATTGTATGGTTGCAACTGCTAAAAATAACTGATCAAAGCCCAACAGAATTATTCATCCAACGACTTGAAATAACCACCTATGCCATTGTGATTGAGGTCGCCTTCGTTTACCTCTGTTTCAGTTAGTTATAGACATTCAATAAGTTCATAACTACCGGTTCTGGATAGTTAAATAAAGAATGGCTCAGTTTAACTTACTCAGGAAATCGGCGCTTTCAGGCTCAAAATAAAATGACTTAGGACCAGAACATTCAAACTCAGGATCAGGAAACTGGTGCACTCAGGCTTAGGATCAAACTCCTTTCTGACTCAGGATTAGGCTCACAAACTCAACTTTTTTTTGCACATTACATATATTAAGGGAAAAATATTTTTTTAGGACTGTAATTATAGGGTAGTTGGAAAAGTAAGACAATATATTTTTGGGCTTGAAAAAGTAGGACAATATGTTTTCAAGCTTGGAAAAGTAGGACAATATGTTTTCAGGCTTGGAAAAGTAGGATAATAACTTTGAAAATTTGTAAATTTAGGCCAATTTGAGCCCGAATTAAACCCAATTAGGGCTCAATTGTCCTACTAAATTTTAGTAGATTATAAGTTGCTAAAAGTATTGGATAAATGTTATAAATTGCTTACAATTGAGCTCGAATTGGGTTTAATTCAGGCTTAAATTGGCCTAGATTTACAACTTTTCAAAGTTAGTCCTATTTTTCCAAGCCTGAAAACATATTGTCCTTAAATTATAACGGTCCTAAAAATACATTTTTCCCCATATATTAATGTGTGGACTTTGGGTAGTGGAAATAGGGTAAAATTATTTTCAGTCTGTTAACTCGGTACAATATTTCTTAAAAAAACTTGGTAAAAATTTGATTTCGATCCTCTTAATTTTTTCATTTTGATATTAGTTTTTTTAATTACACTTCTATTCTTTTTTGTTCCTCTTACATACTGCCACATGTAACCGTTGTGACTTGACTTTTTTGAAAATTAAAAAAAAAAACTTTCAAAAACCAATTTAAAATTTGAAGATTTAGCTGAATTTTTATTTTTTAGTGAGAATTGATGATAATTTATAAAATCATTAATTATAAAGTAAATAATGAATTTTATGATATTTATCAATTGCAATGTATTTTTTTCTTCAACATTTAACACATCTAATAATTTTTCGGTGATAATTAAATGACTCTCCAAGGTTATTTGTACTAGCCTCCTTCGGAAATATACTATCTTTAAAAAAATTCGACCATATTTTTTGAAAATTTGTAAAATTTTTGGAAGAATTTTCATTTTTTTTCAATTTACTATATTAAAAAAGAACAAAAAAAAGTGAAAATTTTAAAAAGAATTTCTGTACAAAGGTACTGCATTCATTTGGGTAATGTATTCTCCAAATTGGCTAGTGCAAAAAACCTGGGCATTGAGCCATGTAAACTTCTCCACATTTCGACATTTGTATTCCATTTGGTGGCCCAAATTGCAGCTCTTCTTGGAAATATGTTCAGCCCATTTCCTGTCATAATTTGGGCCAAGAAAAATATATTGCCACCCCATCCCACCCTCACCCCGACCCCTTTTTT
>JAPKLY010001995.1:19025-31181 GCA_026898435.1 Prunella vulgaris | reverse complement strand
TATATTAATAAATAAATACACTTTCTTAAATAAAATATACTCATTCCGTCTCAAGTCTTTCTTCCTTTTTTATTATTTTTTGTGAAGGGGATATAATAAAAGTTGAAAGAAAGAGTTGGGAAGGAGGTAGTATATATAATGAATCAGGGGGAGTGTTACTGGGATTTAAAAAAGCATTATAATCTTGAATGGGAAATATTTAACTTATGTTATATAATCGAGTAAATAATTAAATATTGATGAGATGTAATATGTTGAACTATATTTTGATTACTTTACACACTTCCAAAAAATATAACTGTATGTTTGGACAATTCAAAAAATAGGGGTTCATCCATTTTGAGATGGAGTAGTATTATTATAATCTTGATGAAATATGAATATTATTGATGTATAATCAATGATGGGGTGTTTTGCTGAAAACTTTAAAGTAAAATAAGAAAGGAAAATAAATACTCCCTCCGTCCCAATTTTTTTTTCCATAATTTTTATTTTGAAATGTCCCAACTCTTTTTTATATCTTAAAAAATAAAAATTACACTCACAAAAATCAATAAATTCCATTTTTTATATTTTATTAATTAATTTCACACTCACATATTCTACTTTTTCTTAATCCGTGTGCCCATGTCTTTTGGAAAAAAAGATCCGGGAGGGAAGGAGTATTAGTAATCTATGTTTTATAAGCGGAAGCGAAAGTTGACCCGGACATCCTAGTATTTTTGGTCGGATCGGGTTCAACCGGGTCTAACCATTTTTAAAGCGGTTGAGCCGGTATGACATAATAATGATAAATACATAATATTTAATTATAAACATTTTTATATATATTTTTCTTGTAAAATTATATATTTTATGAATAAAATTTACTAAGATATTAGATATTTTACTATTAAAATATATTTGATATATATTATATATAATTAATTTAGTTAATCTATTATTTAGTGTAGAAAAATAAAATTAATCAAAAATTTGTCGAAGCGCCGGTTCAACCGGTCCACCGAATGACCGGTCCAACCCAATTTTTACCTTTTTTGAGCGTTTTTCAACTGTTTTAAAAAATATCTGGTCTAATATACAAAAGCGGGCCGAAGGAGTATTCGAGTAGCGGTGTAGCGGTCCGACTGGACGATCCGATCCGATCCGCTTTTTAAAACACATTTAGTAATGTGTAGTGTTGAATGAGTTGGAATGCATCTTTCTATCATTGTGTGATGTGTCCTACACTCCTACTAAGTGTGACGTGTCCTACTAATTTATAAATAATGAATGATTTTCTCTTGTGTGATTTTCAACTTGAAAGAAGACCAATTGATGTTAGCCTGTTAGGCATATGTTTCCAAAAAAGTAGACTACCAAAAGTCAATTTGTATAGTGAAAGCCTAAAGGTAGGTGAGACAGAATACGATTTGAGTTGATGGTAAAATTGATCTCCAATTTAATCGGCTCTTCTATTATTTATAGTGGAATATATTGTTTCTCAAATTAAATCGACTCTTCAATTAAATATTATTGAGAAAAAAAATTTATATGAGATCGTCTTATAATATAAGATGCTAAAAAATTAAAAGTGATAGAATAATTATAGAGTAAATTTCTTGTGCATCAGGTGCACCGTGCAACTCAAATGTATTTTTAAGCAATTATATTATTTATTACTGAAAAGTTACACAAATTATTACTGAAAAATTAAAAATGAACTTGAGTTACACAATACACCTGGTGCATACAAGACTAAGTCATAATTATAATAAAATACTATAATATTTCTAAGAAAAATGATAGTTACTATAAATAAAAATATTGTCACCCTATAAAAAATACGGTGATAGATTTATAGTAAAATGAGGTAATATTTTTTAAAAAGTGATAGTCAATTTAATAAAAATACTATCACTTTTTAAAAGTGAAAATTTAATAAGTGACATACTTTATATTAATCACATGTCAAGAGACCATCTCACATAAAATTTATTTGATATTGAATTATTTTAAAAAAATTGCAAGAGTGAGTGTGTGGTCCCGTCTTTTATAGAGAAAATTATGTAAGATTAATTAATGAGGAACACTCACGTAAAACATTTCACGCCGTGAAACGGGTAAATTTAAAAAAATTCGCGGATTCTACCGGGTCGGGTCGGGTCGGATTTAGTTTCTTTTTTTTTTTTAAATTCGCAACTATGATTCCAGATTTTTTTCGCTCCCAAGTATGTTACTATTTAGCCAAATGCATGTTACTAATAAGCAAAATGTGTGTTACAATTAGATAAAATGTTGTTTTCTTTACATATATACATTTATTTTTGTAGAAATAACATTTTTTCATACAATCTAATAATAAATGTGTGTTACTACAAAAAATATTATTTTTTTCATAAATACTTATGAGAAAATAATATATTTTCTTATAGTAACACATATATTGCTTTTGTGTTATATGAAAAATTATTTATTATATAAAAATAAATGAATATATATAAAGAACAACATTTCATAAGATTGTAACACATATTTACTCTAATAGTAACATATATTTGCTCCCTCAATTTATGTTAAAATATGGGCAAATATGTGTTACAATATGGGCGAATACATGTTACTGTAAGAGAAAATGTACTTTTATAAGAATAAGTATATGTTTTTTTAATTTAATCACAATTCTTTTAAATCTAGGTATATTGATTCATATATTAATACACTTTTTTATTATTTTATATGTGTTATTATATAAAAAATAATTATTTCTATACAAATAAATAAATATTTATGAAAAACAAATATGTTTTCTTATAGTAATACACATGATTTTTCTCTTATATTATGTTAAAAACTATTTATTCTATAAAAACAAATGAATATATGCAAAATAATAACTTTTTATAAGATTGTAACACACATTTGCTCTAATAGTAACATATATTTGCTCCCCCAATTTGTGTTACAATATGGGCAAATACTGTTACTTTAAAAGAAAATGTACTTTTATAAGAATAAGTATGTGTTTATTTAATTTAATCATCATTCCTTTAAATCTAGGTATATTGATTCATATATTAATACACTTTTTTATTATTTTATATGTGTTATTATATAAAAAATAATTATTTATATACAAATAAATAAATATTTATGAAAAATCAATATGTTTTCTTATAGTAACACACATGATTTTTCTCTTATATTATGTTAAAAACTATTTATTCTATAAAAACAAATGAATATATGCAAAATAACAACTTTTTATAAGATTATAACACACATTTGCTCAAGCAGTAACATATATTTGCTCCCCAATTTGTGTTACTATTTGTGCAAACATATGTTACTATAGAATAAAATATATTTCTTATTTAAAATTAATTTCTTATTTATTTATTTTTACTATTTATAATACATCTCTAATTAAATAATAATAATAAAAATTATGTTTTGGTATGGGGCCTCGCTCGTAGTAAGTCTTGTAGTCTTGGGTTGCGCCATTAATCTCTTCGATGTCGCAATACTCACGAGTGTTTTCTCCTAATCCCTACATACTAATTTCACCCTCCCCACCCTATATACATTGTTCCCCTCCCCCGCCCCATACACCAGCCATCCAACACTGGCAATAATCCTTTTTTTTTAGTTTATTTTAATTTTTAATTTTTTTAAAATTATTGTGTTGATTAAAAAATATATTTTATATTATATTAAAAATAAATATTTATACATATAGTAACACACATTTAATCTTACAGTGACATACATTTTTCTAATAATAACACACATTTGTCTCTCAGTTTGTGTTACTATATGGACAAATGTGTGTTACTGTAAGGATAAAATATATTTTTATGAGAATAAATATGTATTTTTTAATTTATTCATCATTCCTTACAATCTAAGTATATTGTTTTATGTAATACATATGTTATTATATGAAAAAAAATATTTATTTCTATAAAAATATTTGTGAATAATCCATATATTTTCTTATAGTAACACACATTTGCTCTTGCATTATATGAAATTTTATTTATTCTATAAAATAACAATATTTTATAAGATAGTAACACACATTTGCTCTAATAGTAACACACATTTGTCTTCCAATTTATGTTACTATATGAGCAAATGTGTGTTACTATGTGGACAAAATATATTTTTATGAATAAATATGTTTTTCTTCATTTATTCGTTGTCTCTTTAAATTTTGGTATATTCTTTCATGTAATACATATATTATTATATGAAAAAAATAATTATTTCTATAAAAATAAATAAATATTTGTGAATAAACAATATTTGTTCTTATAGTAACACATATTTTGTTCTTGCATTATGTGAAAAATTATCTATGCTATAAAAATAAATAAATATATGTAAAATAACATTTTATAAGATAATAACACACATTTACTCTAATAGTAACACATATTTGCTCTCAAGCTTGTATTACTATATGGACAAATTTGTATTACTATATGAACAAATGCATGTTACTGTAAGAACAAAATGTATTTTTATAAGAATAAATATGTGTTTTTAATTTAATCATCATCCCTTTTAAATTTAGATAAATTGATTCATGTTATAATTATATGTTATAAGAACAAAATGTTTTTACTATATGTTGTATGTGTTATTATATGAAAAGAATAATTATTTCTATAAAAATAAATAAATATATATAAAAAATTAATATTTTTTCTTATATTAATATATATTTCTCTTATATTTTATAAAAAATAGTTTTATACAAATAAATAAATATATAAAATAATAATATTTAGTCTGTTCATTTTTCCTTGTATTAACATGTAATAACATAAAATTTAAAATTTATAATATAATATTATTTAATTTTTTTTAATAATCTACAACAATAATTAAAAAAAAAAAACATGGGCAGCTAATCACCGGATGCATATATTGGTTGGCTATGCAATGCGCATATTAGTTGATTAAGGCAAGGGATCCCTGGGCGCGCATATTTGTTGATTAAGTCAAGGGACCCGACTTGTAACTTGTTTTCTTATTTTAATTTATTTTTAGTAGTTTATAAGATAGAAATTTCAATATAAATTTTGTTCATAATAATATATATAAAAAAACAAATTTTAACTCTAAAGTCTAATTTAAATTTTGAAAGGCTAAACCAAAAAAACAGGTTATATAGCTCATTGCTTGTAATCTGGCCGTTAATGTCTTGGACGTTTAATTTACAAACTCATTATCTTAATGTAAGCATCGAAAATTTATTAAATTTTACTGTGTCATATATTATGTAAATCACAATTTTTGAGATAAAATATACAATAATATCTCCAAGATTGTGAATATCTTTTCATTATTCTCCAATTTGAGAATATTACTTTTTTGCTCTTCAGGTCACTTATCTCTTATAAATAAGAGACTTAGAATAGAGTTTTAATAGATCAAATGAAATAAGTTACCACGACTCCATCTACTCCATACTACCAAATTATAGGTCAAATTTTTCCCCTACTATTAAATTGTAGGTCAAATCCGGAATAAGTCGTCAAGACCCCGGTACCACGAATCAAGAGATAGGAATCAAGAGATTCACGAGAGTGTTGAAATTATTAGTTTACAAATTGGCACGCCAAGTAGAACAATTTTCGCTCTTCATCTTCGCTCCTCAAGGATTATGATCGAAGAATTCAATGGGGCATGTCAAATCACCTTTGGGGGCATGTCAAATCACCTATTTGAATTTACATCAAGATTTCGAGACTAAGTTGTAGCCGTCATATGTCTCTACAATAGGTCTAGATGGGGCATTTGTAAGAACCGAAAATTTGTTAAATTTTACGGTGTCGTATATTATGTAAATCACAATTTTGAAGATAAAATATACAATAATATCTCCAAAATTTGTGAATATCTTTTCATTATTCTCCGATTTGAGAATATTACTTTCTTGCTCTTCAAGTCATTTATCTCTTATAAATAAGAGACTTAGAATAGCGTTTTAATAGGTTAGATGGAATAAGTCACCACGACTACATCTACTCCCTACTACCAAATTGTAGGTCAAATCTTTCCCCTATTATTAAATTGTAGGTTAAATCCAGAATAAGTCGTCAAGACCCCGATACCACAAATCAAGCCCATGTCCTTGGAGATGTGAATCAAGAGATTCACGAGACTGCTGAAATTATTGGTTTAGAGGAAAAAAATGAAACATGCGACTAACCCTTCTTGCCCAAAAAAAAAAAAACTTACTGAACGAGGATTGGCATAAACTTGTATATAAAATCAAAATCATATCTTTACTATTATTTGACAATTGAAATGAAAGAAACAAGTATTTTGATAAAGACAAAGTTTTATATAAAAATATTTTATAATAAGTTTATCATGAATCAATTTTAAAGTATCAAATATTTAATTAGGTGTATCAAAAATCTAACCAGATTTATCAAAAGCTGAGGTCAATAAAATTTATATATTGACCTTAACTTTTGATACAGCTGATGCATATTTTGATACACTTGATTAAATATTTAATACTTTAAAATAATTTCATGATAAACTTATCATGAACTATTTTCACACGATACATACTCATTGATAAAATATGTTCAAAACTCGACACTCTTGATAATTAAAAAATGAAACCAAAATTTGGCTAACGTCGTCCAAACCACCACGCTTCCATTGTGCATCAACCTTGAAAATCTGTTAACAGTTTTTAGGAAAGGGATGGGTGAGATTCATCCATTGGGAATTATACATGTTTAAAATTAAATAAAAGAGACGTAAAATATTTAATTGCTAGACATATCGCTACTATCATATGTGATACCCTTCCGAGACAACTTTTACCGTTTCGAAGAGCACACGCGTATTATAACGATATTTTCACCACGACTTGTGTCCTTTTTAAATTTTACTTTCCTTATTGTGATACCCCCTTAGAATCTCTCACGAGACCCTGAGTAGAACACCCGTATAATCGCAAGTAAGCATACATGCATTGGTGATACCCACATAAATCAACATATGATGAACGACGTGTACATTGATTTGTATAATAGACATATAATATGCACACAATATTCACATCACTAAAAATTTAAAAATGAATATAACATATTAAACTCCTACTTTTGAAATTTTGTAAAACAATTGAGTACGTAGGAAACGATGTCCTAATTGAGTAAGTCTCATGTATACTTAGTTTACAGTGCACTCATTTAATAATTAAAACTCTTTATATTAAAAAGTATGAGTTTATTATAATTGAAAAGTGTAAGTTGATTACACTAAAAATATTTATTCTAAAAATCGATAACTGTAACTTTTTTACTGTAATAAATTTATTTTTTAGTATAAATAATCATAACTATTGAGTGAGTGCACCATGCTGTCCGTGCATTAGGTACATATCAAAATTTTGCTAGTAAAAAAAGGGGAACTTCCCAATGTGATAAGTATTACTCCCTCCGTCCCATAGGAATTTGCACCCTACGGGACGGCATATTTTTTAAGGAAAATGTGTTATATATATAAAGTAGTGGCATATGAGTAAATATGTGTATAGGTTTGTGAGTGTGCACGTAAATCAATGTTTCCTTTTTTAGTAGTGTGCATATTTGTGTGGGACGTTCAAATAAGGAAAGTGTGCAAATTTCTATGGGACAGAGGGAGTAACTCTTAGTGATTAAAAATTAAAATTGAAAAAAGAAAAGAAAGACGTTGTAAATAGAAACTAATAAGAATTAATGAATAAATAAATAAGTGAAGAGTAGGCATTATGTGAAAGAGTGCGACTCCTGTGCATACCATGCACTCGCTATTGGGCCTGAAATTGAAACCCAATTAAAAAACTCGGCCCAAACATAAAAAAACTCGCGAATCCTTTAAAAATTCGGGTCTAACCCAATTTTAACCTAATACACGCGCGCGAACAATGAAATTACACAGGAGTTAAACAAGCTGAGAAAGAATTGGAATCGAAGAAACGTGATTATGGCCGATTCTCATGAAACAGGTATAAATCGTAAATACTTTATATACATATATATTTACTAATATCTTTCTCAAATTATTATACGCAGATGATGATATATATATAAATCAACAAGAAGAAGAAGAAGAAGAAGAAGAAGAAATTCATGAAATAGCAGAAGAATCAGAAGAAGAAAAAGTGCAAACTGATGATTGTATCTTAATAGATCAAGAAGAACAAAATATTGACGAAGAAGGTACTTCAATAATTCTAGTAATATTATTTATGAGGTTGTTAAAAACTATTCTATAGGTATTGATAAACTATTCTTAGAGTATTCACTGAATATTCTTAAGGTATTGATATACAACACTACAAGTATTAATAATATATTTTAAGGTATTGATAAACTATTCTTAGGGTATTCATTGCATATTCTTAAAGTATTGATAAAATGCACTACAAGTATTCATAAAATATTATGAAGTTATTGGAGAACTATTCTTAGGGTATTCATTGAATATTCTAAAGGTATTCATACACTACACTACAGATATTGTTAAAATATTATAAGGGTATTGATAAACTATTGTTAGGGTGATCATTGAATATTCTTAAGGTATTAATATACTACACTACAGGTAATAATAAACTAATATAAGGGTATTGATTTACTATTCTTAAGGTATTCATTGAATATTCTTAAGGAATTCATAGAATAAACTATAGGTATTAATAAACTATTATAAGGGTATTCATAAACTATTCTTAGGGTATTCATAAACTATACTTCAAGTATTACTAAACTAAAGTTCAGGTATTCATAGAATATTCTTAGAGTATTGATATACTACACTACTGGTATTCATAAACTAGAATAAGGGTATTGATAAAGAATTCTTAGGGTATTTATAAATTCTTCATCAATTTTTGTTAAATGATATGTGTTTACCAATATAATTGTACTTGAAATTTTATTTAATAAAGTAAGGTTTTATATATTTGTTATTCAGGTAATTTATATTTTTTATTTATACTGATAAAATTATTTCTATACTAAATTAGAATCTAGAGCAGATTCCCGGGATATAAGAGGTTCTTTACTTGGTGTGGAAAAAGATACAATAGATAAAATGTATAAATTATACTGTATGCATGCACGTTCTCTGGGATTCAGTGTTAGAAAATCAACAAACAGATTTTCTGCGGGGGATAAACGTATATTATTGTCCAAGTTGTTCGTCTGTTCTAGTTCTGGATTAAGAAAGGATAATAGTGATTTGAGCACTGGAACATCAGAAAGAAAAAGGAGTATTGGAATTACGAGGACAGGTTGCAAGGCTAAAATGCTAATCAGGAGAACTAATGAAGGAACATATGAAGTTGTACAACATGAAATAGAACACAATCATGTGTTAACTAGGACTGAGTGGAGCCATTTACATCGTTCTGAAAGATAAATTACAGCAGAAAAAACCAAGGTTATAGAGGATATGCTGTCATCAGGCATGAGAATAATAGACTCATATAAATACATGTCACATGAAATTGGAGGTGAAGAAAATTTAGGACACACAATGAAGGATCATTACAACCTTGTGAACAGATTAAAGATGGAACAAATTAAAGGAGGAGATGCCAGTAACCTAATTGACATTATGGAAAAACAAGAATCTGAAGAAAATGATTTTTTTTACAAAATTAGGTTGAATGAAGATGGAAGACTCTCTAGTATATTTTGGAGAGACTCTCTAATGTTAGAAGATTATCAAATCTACGGAGATGTGATGGTTTTTGACACCACATACAGAACAAACAAATACAACCTCATTTGTGCTCCTTTTGTAGGAATAAACAATCACTGGAAAAATGTGATGTTTGGCTGTGCATTCATATCAGATGAAAAGACAAAAACATTTGAGTGACTTTTTCAGATTTTCAAGAAATCAATGAGACATAAAAGCCCCAAGACTATATTCACAGACCAAGATTTAGCCATAACAAATGCTGTGGAAAAGGTATGATATTAATATATTATTCTTGATGTATTCTAATACTATTATTGTTGAAATATATAATACTTTTTATTTATTAGGATGTTCAGATTTTATCAAAAAGAGTATTCATATATTGTTCATAGGGTATAAATATATTACTCTTAGGGTATACAAGTATTGTTCTTCACATGTTAATATTGTTACTCAGATTCAAATGCAGTTATTACAAAAAATTCTTATAGTATAACTTAAGGTATAAAAATATTGTTCATAGGGTATTCATCTTTGTTCATAGGGTATTCATCTTTGTTCTTAGGGTATTCATAATTGTTCATAGGGTATTCATATTTATTCTTAGGGTATTGATATATTATTCTCAGGGTATTACTGTTTTTTCTTAGAGTATTATTATGTTGGTCTACAGTTATAATTTTTAATTAGGTATTACATTATGTTCTTAGAGTATAATAAATTAGTCTATAGGTATAAATATATTTGTCTTTGAGTATAATAAATTTGTCTTTGTGTATTTTGGTAACTTGAAATTTTATTTCAGGAATTTCCAGAAACAAGACACAGATTGTGTCTTTGGCATCTCCAACAAAATGCAATTTCCAGATTTGGAGAACTTAAGAGAGATGGCCCATTCAAAAATGCTTTTAACTATTGTTTATCAGGTTCTGCTGATCAGAATGATTTTGAAATCAGTTGGCAAAACATGATATCAACTTATGGACTGGAAAACAATACCTGGTTCAAGAGACTATATAGTCTTAAGGAAAAATAGTGTACAACATTGAGTAAGGATATATTTTCTGCTGGAATAAGATCATCCCAAAGAAGTGAAAGCACGAATCATGCAATCGGATTCAAAGCTCACAAACAGACAAATTTGACAGAATTCTACAAGATTTTCAATGACACAATAAGTCAATGGAGAAGGACAGAAAAAAAAGATGAATTCAACTGTTCTAGAATGACACCAGAATCTCCTTTTGGAATGAAAGGGATTATAAAGCATGCTGCAGAGGTATACACCCATAGCTTATTTAAGCAATTTGAAGAAGAATTCTCAAAATCTATATTTGCATCTTCTTTGGTTTCTGAACTCTGTGACACATCATTGGTTTATAATGTCAAGAGTGATGAGGAAGAAAGAAGTAACAGAGTAGTGTATGACACTGCAATGAACCTATTCAGCTGTGATTGTAAGAAGTTTGAAGAAATAGGAATACTCTGCTATCACTGCATCAGGGTGATGAATGTACATTCAATACAAAAGATATCTGATAATTATATTTTGAAGAGATGGACCAAACTTGCAAAGGAAGAGGTATGGAATAAGATTGCAGATGAAGAAACAAATGATAACAAGTACAACTTAGAGTATTATATTTTTTGGTATTCTGTAATAACTCTTAGAGTATTATTTTTAATTCTTTGGGTGTGTCTGATTTCAACATGGGGTATTAGTAAATTATACAGGTTCTAACTAATATTTTTTGTGAATTAGGAGAAACTGTGGAAACAAAATCCCTTGGAGACATGATATCATAAGAAAATACTACAATGTCATATTAATGAGTGAAGATATTGAAGAAATGAGAGAAGTCATAGAGGAAGGATATGATAAGATTTGTTCAGTTCTTGATAGAAGAAATTCAAAGCAGCAAGAAGATATTGAAGGTCATTCTGAAACATCAAACAGAATTCTCGATCCGGAACGCTCAGTAACTAAGGGAAGAAGTCAAAGGATTAACAGTGCTATCCACAGCAGAAAAAAAAAAGAAAGACAACAAAGTCACAAACATCTCAAATGAAAGAATGTGGGCCAATTACACCTAATCCTCATATAATTTGATATACGAATGTATTTACTGTTTGTTTTATATATATAAATTTTGAATTGTTATTTTTTTATGTTTTACTAAAATTATTTCACATGCTTATTAATTTATTGTTATTAATTATATCAGCAATACCCTAAAAACAAAGAAGAATACCCTAAGAACAAATATGAATACCTATGAACAAATATGAATACCCTATGAACAAATTTGAATACCCTAAGAACAAATATGAATACCCTATGAACAAATATGAATACCATATTAACAAATATGAATACCCTAAGAACAAATATGAATACCCTATGAACAAATATGAATACCATATTAACAAATATGAATACCCTAAGAA
>JAPKLY010001995.1:0-18925 GCA_026898435.1 Prunella vulgaris | reverse complement strand
CAAAGATGAAAAATCAATACCCGAAGATCAATAATAAAATATAATATTATTATAATATAAATAATATAATAAAAATAACACAATAACACAAGTAGAACAATAAAATATACCCAAAACAATATTATATAATATACAGATAATAGATAAAAAAATACTCATACATAAACGAAGTAGGGTTCACTTAAAAAAATAATAAAAATATAATATTATTATAATATAAATAATATAATATACTACTATATAAAGCAAACTCAACTTCAAACCCTAGACCACAAAGAAGACAGTCAACTTCTACTTCAAAGCGCCGGAATCTTCGACGACAAAACCGCGACAACATTCAAAGGTAACATGTATGCCCCATCGTTATCTCTCTCTCACTCTCTCTCTCTCTAACTATGTCTCTATCTATCTATATTTTAGTTCATTTAAGTATATTCATGTTTGTCTTATTCGTAGAATATTACTGGTACTTAATTTATTTAATGAAAAATGCTCAAGTTTTACTTCTTCAGGTATATTCTTCAAATAATGATATAGCTATAAAAGTACAGAGTGATTTATACAGTATAATATTCATTCTTTGAGTATTAATATTTGTCCTTTGGGTATTAAGATTCCTAAATAATTATGTTACTCTTCAAAATATTATGTTACTTTGGGTATTTGTTCTTTGAATTAGTCTTGTGGTATTAATTAATAATCTTTAAGTATTCATAAACTATTCTTAGGGTATTCATAAACTATACTTCAGGTATTACTAAACTAAAGATCAGGTATTCATAGAATATTCCTAAATAATTATATTACTCTTAAAATATTAATAAATTGTTATAGAGCTACTATATTTTGGATTAAGAGTCATGTTAATATTAACTTAAATATTTTTTTATATTAAACAGATGACTTCTTTCGTTCGTATAGTGTTCAGTGAAGAGTACTTCCTTGGTAATTTTTTTATAATATATAATATATAAAAATGTATAGAATATTGAATGATAATTACCTAATGTTGTGTGCAGAGAGTACCTCCTATGTTTGTAGATAATTTTGAAAATTTGTTTGAAGAATCTTCTACTGAGGTAACTCTAACAGCTAGCTATAAACCTGGACAAACATGGAGGGTCAACATTGACAAGATAGGAAATTTTCATTATTTGAATGACGGATGGCCAACATTTGTCCAAGAAAACAATATAGAAGCACTGGTCTGCCTGGAATTTGATCTGGTTGATGCAAATACACTACATGTTGTAGTATTTTCAAAATCAGGATGCTGCAAGAACTGCCCAAGTGATGGTTTGTTATTTTCAGAAACATACATTCATCTAAATTATAAAAATATATTTATAATACACTGGGAGGTGTTTTAATTAACTAACATTTGTGTTTTAAAAATTTGGGTTTAACAGGAGAGGATGATGTTGAACATGCTTTTAATGAAGATGATAATGAAGAAAACCAGCTTTCATTGGAAGAGAGGAACCTGGCTTTTACAAAAGAGGTCAAAGATTACCACTTCAAAGCCAACAAGATGGAAAAATTATATACATATACACATATGTACATACTATTTAAATTTTTTTACATCTAATTAATATATAAAATAATAAATTGGTTGCAGGACATTCCTATTAGCTTCATGATAGCCACTGGACTAAGGAATAAATCTGAGATAACTCTGAAAGATGAAAAAGATAGACTTTGGACTGTTCAAGTGAGGATAAGGCAAGGAGGAGTGTATTCAATGTGTAGTGGCTGGAAGAGGTTTCTGATTGAAAACAATGCGACAGTTGGAAGCATGGTGGAGTATGAGTTCGTATATGATACACTCATACGTGCAACTGTTAAGAACAATTGATGTTTTTTATTTTGTCAAACTGATAACTATTTTGCCTTATGAGAGGTTTCCTTTTAATTGCTTTAGGTACAATGGGATAATTCTGAACCTTAATTATTTTGGTATTATTGCTTATAATTATTAACAAATATTATCTTATAATTTTCTATTAATTTTATGTTCATAATCATCAGTGTTATTGATAAATTGTTTTTAGGGTATTTATAATTGTTCTTGGGGTATTCATACTTATTAAATTTAATCTGCATAAACACATAATTGTTTTTGAAATATTCATAATTTGTGGAATTTTAAAACAACAAATTATTAAATTAAACTAGCAACTTATAATTTATAACCTCATACAATGATTTAATAGAATATAATATGAATATTTCATTATTGTTCTACAAGTATTAATAAATGTTCTTCAGGTAGTCAAATTTATTCTTGAGGTATTTATAAATGTTCTTGTGGTATTCATACTTATTCTTGTTTATATAAATTTAATCTACATATACAAATAATGGTTCTTCAAATTTTTATAATTTATTGAATTTAAATTAAATTTATAATTTAATTGGTTATTTATAATTTATAGATTAAATTTTAGAACAACAAATTTTTAAATTAAATTGGTTATTTATAATTTATAATTTTAACATGATGTTGATAGAATTTACTAATCGTGTTTGTTTATGTGGCTTTATATCATATTAATCCTATCAAACAATAATCCAAGAATTGTGTTCTTGGATGTTCTTGAGAGGGTGAGATAGAGAGAGAAAGTAGAGAGTTTAGAGAGAGAAAGTAAATATAGGATTGTATTGAATTGTTCGAGATGTTACAAGAGAGGTCTTATTTATAGGTGTGTGAGTGTGAGACGGCACCTTACGAGCCTCTTTGGCTTCCGGTGTTGACGAAGGTTCCGCACCTTCATCTTAGTCCCTCACACTGCTCCCTATACCATGCCTCGTCCTACTACCTTGTCCTAGACTATATGGGCCTCATTAAAAACCTCGCCGTAAACCACCCTTGTGGACAAACCGAACGGAGGGAAAAAGAGCGCAACCATCGGGGTCCTACGAACTACGGGGCGGGCTCCTGGGCGAGCTCCTGTGCCTTTGCGCCCTCAAGATCATATGGTGACGAGTGATGCTCGAGAGCTCGGTGAGCTTTTTCGCCGACCTCTCTTCCCAGGTAAGTCCAAGTATCCAGGCGAGCTTCTTCTCTTGCAGCTAAGCCGAGGTCGGCATCTTGACTCCTTGAGGCATGCTGGCGACCTCCCCAGTCTTAGGCTATTTAATTCCTTAATCTACCTCAGGCAGCTCGCCCATCAACATTTGCCTCCCAACTCGCCTACATCATGTGGTATTTACCACATGTGTGGGCGAGCTGGCATGCGAGCTCTCAGGCGAGCTCCTGCAAGGCGGTTTCTTGGGCCGACGTGGGGTGGAATTCGAGGCGTCACCCACACCTTTTTATGCATCATTTCCCGCATCGATTAGGATAACTTTTCGAATTCTTTGCACATTGGCCCCTGGTCTTTTAAGAAATTCGAGCTCGCCCCGTCGCCTATAAAGAGGCGAAACCAAGTTCATTCCTCACTTTGCTTCTTCAGTTTTCCGAGCGGATTTCCGGCGATTGTTTCTTTGTTTCCGACGCGTCTCCGAGTATTCCTAAAGGTTGGAACCCAGATTCCTTTTCCTCTTTTCATCGTTCCTCTTGGATTTCTGGCCACACACCCAAACATTCCGGCGATTGTCGGATTGGCATTGGACTTTTTGGACTTAAGAACCGGACACCCCCGACAACCACTTCACCATGTCTGAACATTCTTCGAGCCGGACTGCCTCTAACCGTAACTCGGGGAAGAAACCCATGACTGACGACCGGCCAATTCCCCAAATGACCCCTGTGATAATTTCATCGGGTTCCGGGGCGAGCTCTGTAGCTCGCCCAAGCAGCCACGATCTCTTGGGCGAGGTTCGCTCCGACTCCAGCGAGCGAGCTACCAACTCTGGCGAGCAATCCCCACTCCGCGAGCTTTGGGATTACTCTGAGCGAGGTGCCGGGGGGGCCATTGCCCCGGTCGATATGGAGGTCACTGATGCTCAGGAAGAGGTCACCGAAGCCGGCGACCAAGCCAGTGAATTGGCTCGCGATGTTGACGAGGAGGATGCCGGCGATGTGGGGACGGAGGTCACCTATGAGTACCTTCGGTTCATTGACTTCCCATTCCCTAGGCTCCCCGAGTACCAAGTCCCTGCCGACGTCATCCATGATTTCGAATGGAGGGAGTATGTGGAAGCATATGAGGCGAGCTTCCCTCTACCCCGGTGAGCTTCTCGCAAAGCTGCCGGCAAATCTGACCTCAAGGCGACCGGGGTGGAGAGCATTATTAGCGAGTACGCATTACCGAAGATCCGAAAGATGTTCCGCATCCCCTTGGACATCTTCATGTATGTGGCTGGGGATAAAGAGCGTGCCGACCTCCCTCCTGCCGGACTCACGGCTGTTAACATACACACCTTGAAGGCCGGACTCACCTTGCCCCTGCATCCCATCATTGGGCAATTCCTGATGGATACGAACCTCGCCATAATGCAACTAACCCCCAACGCATGGAGCAGCTTGCTGGCGGCGTTGACCATCTTTGGCCTCGAGGGTTATGAGAATCGGTTGAGCACGGCGGAGATCAGCGAGCTATTCAATGTGGTCCGGCAGGTGAGGGAAGGGAAAGGGTACTATTCCCTCCAAGCTCGCCCGGGGGATAAATTCTTGGGGGACCTCCCCAACAAGGTCCGGGATTGGAAAGAACAATTCTTCTTTATCGGCGGGGACTGGCGAAATGGACGTGGAGGGAGTATCCTTTCTCCCGAGGAATACGGGGAGGCCAGCTGTAGGTGACGTGCTTCGGTGTGTGCGCGTTGGATTAGATTTACTAATCTAATCTACCTTTTTTGCAGGTCTGAAGCGCCATAGGTCGAGCCGCGGGAAGCCCGAGGTCTCAGTCAGCTTTGAGTTCGTGCGGACTGTTTGTTGCTTGCGAGAGAAGAAAGATCGTGAGATCAAGCATCTGTGCCAACATCACTGCCGTAGGCTCGCCGGTCTCATTACCTCGCCCCACCACCTCGTCGCTCAAGGTTCTACCCCTCACAATTTTTAGTCTGAGTAGCTCGCCATCTTGTAAGTGGAGTTCGCCGGGTCCCCCCCATAGACGTCCCTGAGGCTTATCACTTGCTAGCTCGCCAGCTAAAAATGGGCAAACCTCGCCCAGGCAGGGAAGGTATTCCTTCTGGGGCGGTGCTGGATGCGACCAAGAGGCTGGAGGTCGCCAAGGCTGCGGACAAGGCCGGGGGCTCAGGCTCGCAGAAGACCTCGGCGCCTCCCCCTACCAAAGAGAAGGTCGCCCCTACCAAGAGGAGTTCTCAGCCTCCGCCTCATCAACCCAAGCGGGCTCTCCATCGAGGAGATGGCTCCCGGGTCAGCGAGGATGAAGCTCGCTCCAATAAGCGATCTCGGGTTGGTCCCCGGGACGACGAGTTCGAGCGCAGTGACCGAGACGGCTCTGGGTCGACTCATGGAGGGTCAGGGCGAGCTCTTGTGTCTCATTCTACTGCCGCGCCTCCAACTCCTCAGAGCGCGCCCCCGCCTTCTCCCTACGGGGTCCCTATCCGGGATGATACCCTCCTCCGGCTCAACCCTGATAGGTTCGGGTAAGAGGGCGAGCTCCTTTTTGAAGTTGGAAGCCATTTAGCTTTCCATAATTTTGCTAACTTTCCGACTGTTTGTAGGTATGTTCCTGCCGAGCTTCCGCAACGGCCCGAGTCCCTTCATACTGCGGAGCGGTGCAAGGCTGTCACCTCACCGGGGGACCTTCCTGAAGGGGCAGCTATCCGGATCTTCACCGAGGCCCCCAAATATCTCTCCGCCTCCGAGCTCGCCATGATTGAGAGGCAGAAGCCCACCGACAAGGCGAGATTGACGATGCACTATGCTTGTACGGCTATGGCGGCTGCCTAGCTCATTACCGACGAAGTCACCGCCACCGATAAAGCTCGTCATGATGCGAAGAAGCTGCTCAGTAAGGTCGGGGACGAGTGAAAGAGGGCTGTCGAAGAGCTCACCGGGATGGAGGCTAAGGCGAAGGCTTCGCTGGAGGCGGAGCAAAGGGCCATAAAAAAGATGGAAAAATACCAAGCTGACCTTCGCTGCCAGCAAGCCGAGCTCGAGGAAGCTCGCCGGACACTCGCTTCCCGGGATGAGGAGCTCGCCCGGGCTAGGGATGAAGTAAAGATCCTCCGGGATCAAAGCCAGGGGAACTCGGAGGAGTGTTCGAGGCTCCGCTAGGAGGTCGCTGCCAAGGCCCTGGAGGTCGCCGAGCTCAAAAGCCGCTCAGATGCCACTATCACGGCGGAGGAGTTGGAGCTCGCCAAGTTGGTCGCCACAGACCAAGGTTACGTCCTGTGCTTCGCCGAGGTTATCTGCTCCTTCCAGTGGGCGCGGATAAATAATGATAGCGAGTGGGAGGCCTTCGTTAGTGAGTTCGACGATTTCCTGTCCAAGGCCAAAATCCCCCCCGGCACAGAGTTGAACATAGGGGACCTCGCCGGCTATGGGATCAACCTCGATGCAGCTCGCGAGAAATTTAACATCATCCAGACACCGAGGTCACCGGAGATGCTGAGGGTGAGGGTCGGACCCCGCCCACTATGGAGCAAATGCAGGAGGCCCTCGGGGATACGATGCTCAACATCAGCGAGCTCGACACCAGTGGGCTCACTGGGAACATTACTTCGGAGGTCGAGCTCGCCCTCCCGACTGGCGCCCTCTCGACTGGCCAGGTCGTCGCTTACTCCACCGAGGTTCCCTCTGATGCCCCCGCAGCTCCGGGGACTTGAGCTTTTTCCTCGCTTTTTTAGTTTAACTTTTATTTTTCAAGTTGTGGTAGGTCGCTGGGTTACGGAGCTCGCCCAGAAGGAGTTCCGTTTTGTAGTTTCTGATTTTTTGTTTAAGTAGATGTAGCTCACCAGGCACGTGCAGTTCGCCCAAAGGAGCTTTTTGTAGTTCAAAGATGGCTAGCTAGTCGGCCTTTGTGGCTAGCACCACTACTTATACTAAGGAATTTTTCAAGTATATTTTTGGCTTGAAAATTTCATAAGTATTTTTGAATGAAGATCATTTTTTGTCCAACTCTGTTTACTTACGTTTTCACACCTTACGTTGCAATTTTTAAATAGCTCGTTTTTATTTATTCTTCTGGTACATAACTGTTCGTCTTACTCTACTTTGAGAAGCGAATCATTCGTTTTACGTCACTTACGACCACCAATTGTACCTCTGTTTTAAGAGTACGTATTCTTCGTCTTACACCACTTAAGGCTGCAAATTGCTCGTCTTAAACCACTTAGGGCAGCGAGTCTCTCATCTTAAACCACTTAGGGCAGCGAGTTGTACTTCGTTTAATTCACGTTGGGCGAATGGGTTTCTTGAACCTTGCCTTAGATGTTTTTCGTCTATTTCGCGAATTTTTCTAACTTGTGGCAGTAGGTGTTTGACCACCCTTTAAGAAGGATACCTTCGCGACCTGGGGCGCTTTGGCCTTTGCCTACGAGCTTTCTAATTACAACGTTTGGGACCTTGGTCCTTGCGCATTATGGGTTTTTTAGTATTTGGGCGAGCTGGGGCTGGCGAGCTTCCTTGGGTAGTGGGCGACCTGAGGTAGCTCGCATAGTTGGCGGGCTACTCAGGTCCAAACACTTGGTAAATTTTATGACTTCACAAATTTTCTTACCTTTTATAGCAACGTAATTTACACCGGTTGCTATCAACATTTCTGATGCGAACCTTTGACTAGTCTATTACAGGATTCTAGTCTATTGGTAGAACTTTTTCAGGTGGACCGCACTCCAGGTGTATGACGAGGCGTTGCCTTCTGCGTCTTCGAGATCATAGGTGCCGTTTGGCCAGGTCGCGGTAACCCGGAACGGTCCTTCCCAGTTTGACCCGAACACACCTGGTGGGGCCATCGATTTCTTTTTCAGCATCAGGTCCCTAACTTTGAACTTCCGGTCGTGGACCTGGGAGTTGTAGTACTTTTCTGCTTTGCGCTTGTAGGTGGCGTTCTTTATTTCTGACGAAGCTCTGGTCTCTTCGATCAGATCTTTCTCTACTGCCAAGGCTTCGTCATTCTTTTCGTCATCATATCCTACCACCTTCCAAGTCTTGTTCTGAACTTCGACCGGGACTACGGCTTCAGTCCCGAAGGCTAGTGCAAATGGGGTCTCTCCGGTGCTGGCTCTATAGGAAGTTCTGTAAGATCACAGGACCTCCGGGAGTTCGTCTGCCCAGCTCCCTTTCTTCTCCTCGAGGCGGAGCTTCAATATGTGTTTCAGGATTTTGTTCACCGCCTCGACCTGGCCGTTCGACTGTGGTTGGTACGGAGGTGAGTAGTGTTTCTTGATGTTCCACGAACTGCAGAAGTCTCTCAACTTTTGACCGTCGAACTGCCTTCCATTATCTGTGATGATCGACTTCGGAAGTCCGAATCGGTAGATTAGGCTCTTCCATATGAAGCCGATCATCCTCTCCTATGTTATTGTTGTGAGAGCTTCGGCCTCAGCCAACTTAGTGTAGTAGTCTACTGCTATGACAACGAACTTCACACCGCCTCTACCAGGTGGAAATGGGCCGATCAAGTCGATACCCTATTTCACGAAAGGCCATGGGCTGAAAACCGACTACAGTTGGTTGCCTGGGGAGTGAATGTTAGGTGCAAAAAGTTGATGCTTTCGGCACCTTCGTGCGAAGCTGATGGCATCCTTGCGAAGAGTGGGCCAATAGTACCCCTGCCTGATCATCTTGTATGCCAACGCTTGCCCCCCAGCGTGACTCCCACAAATTCCTTCATGGATTTCTTCTAACACTTCGGACCCCTGTTTTTTGGTTAGGCACTTGAGCAGGGGTAGAGAGAATCCACGTTTGTAGAGTTGGCCATCCAGCAGTGTATATTTGGCAGCTTGCTTTACTAGCCGGCTAGCTTCCCAGGTGTCCACAGGGGTTGTTTCGTCTGTTAAATATTTTTGGATTGGAGTGCACCAATCTTCACCATCTTCACTGTCCTCCTGCCCCCCACTCGAGGTTTGATTTATCTTGTAATCAAACGTCGAGGGGTTTTTCAGTGTGGTGATTACAACTTCCGTGAATTCGGCTTTGCCATTGCTGGCAGCTAGCCGGGCTAGGGCATCAGCTTGCGTGTTTTCTAGCCGCGGTATTTGATTGATGTAGACCTGCGTGAACATCGAGATTAGATGCGCGGCTATCTTTTGGTAGGTCATTATCTGCTAGTCTTTTGCCTCATACTCCCCCCGGACTTGGGATATTATTAGCTGGGAATCTCTGAAAACTTGAAGATTGGTTGCCCCCACAGCTAATGATAGCCTAAGTCCAGCTATCAAAGCTTCATACTCCGCCTCATTGTTGGTTGCTCGAAAGTCGAACTGGATTGCGGAGGTGAAGACTTGTTTGTCCGGACTGATCAGGACTACGCCTGTGCCCGCTGCCATGCTGGTTGATGATCCGTCAATGTAGAGATGCCACGGAGCTATACGCCCCCTCGTCGGATCTTGTGGGAAAGTTAGCTCGACAATGAAGTCGGCAAGTGCTTGTCCCTTGATCGTTGTTCGGGGTGCGTAGGTTATACCGTATTGGCTGATCTCTAGTGACCATTTCAGCAGGTGTCTGGCGGTGTCTGGGCGCTGTAATATTTGACGTAGTGGGAACGTCGTCAGCACTTCTACTGGGTGGTCAAAGAAGTAAGGCCTCAATTTTCTAACACTCATCACCAGTGCATAAGCCAGTTTTTCCGTTGGGGTGTATCACAACTCAGCTTCGTGTAAGACTTGGCTTACATAGTACACTGGTAGGTGTGTTTTTGCCTCTTCTCGGACCAGGACGGAGCTGATGGCCACCTCCGACGCGGCTAGGTATAGGTACAGCTTCTCTCCAGGTATCGGCTTTGACAGGACCTACGTATCTGCCAGGTATGCCTTGACGTCTTCGAAGGCTCGTTGGCATTCACCTGTCCGCACGAAGTATTTTTTGAGGTGGAGCTTGTTAACTTTGGCTGCCTCTTTGTACCTCCGTGTGTTTGCCTTAATTGCCTTGAAGAACGGATGATTTCGGTCACCGGGCCTGGAGATTAATCTGTTCAGAGCTGCCATGCACCCAGTCAGTCTTTGGATTTTTTGGACAGAATCAGGCACACCCATCTCGATTATACATAGGACCTGCGTTGGGTTGACCTCGATGCCGCGTTGGCTAACTAGGTGTCCCAGGAACTTTCCAGAATGTACGCCGAAGCTGGTCTTCTTGGGGTTTAACTTCATGTTGTAGTGGCGTAGTATGTCGAAGGTCTGTTTTAGGTGGTCTAGGTGGTCCTCCTTTCTCAGACTCTTGACAACTATGTCATCTACGTAAACCTCTATGGACTCGCCAATGTGTTGGTCGAACATTTTATTTACCAACCTTTGGTAGGTAGCCCCGGCATTGATGAGTCCAAACGATATCTTCTCCCAGCAATACATGTTCTTGTTGGTGTAGAATGCCGTATGTTCGTGGTCATCTGGGTGCAAAGCTATCTGGTGATAGCCCGCAAAAGCGTCCATGAATGTCATCATCTCATGGCCTGCGGTGCTATCCACTAGCTGATCAATGTGAGGTAGTGGGAAGTTGTCCTTCGGACATACTTTGTTCAGGTCCGTGAAGTCGATGCAGAGCCTCCACGTCCCATTGTGTTTCTTCACCAGGACGGGGTTCACGACCCACTGCGGACACAGAGCTTCTTTGACGAGTTTGTTGTCTAGCAACTTCTCCACCTCAACAGTTAGAGCCGCGTATTTGTCTGGTCCATACTTCCTTCGTTTTTGACGTATGGGTCTCCTCGTCGGATCTATGTTGAGTCTGTGGCAAGCATGTTCCAATGGGATCCCCGTCATGTCTTCATGGGACCAGGCAAACACGTCTAGGTTGGACATCAAGAACAACTCCATTCTCGACCGGTACGGTTCAGGTAACTAAGAACCAATGAAAAGTTCCAAGTCCCTTTCCGGGTCCACCGGGAGTGCCGTCAGTTCCTCCATGGGGGTGTCTTTTCTCATTTGACTTTTCCACCTGGGGTCGCTGATGAACTCGTCCCACTCCTCCTGTGACACCTGCACAGGTTCGTGGCCTATGCGCGGTTCAAGATCATCGGGTTGGCTTTCAGTTTGGGCGGGTTCACCAACTGTTAGTACCTTCGGTGGTTTGTCAGCTTAGGATGGTTCGGTGACCTGGGGAGTTGGGTCAACATCCATCGACATTGGTTCTTGGCCTCCCACAGGTCCCCCATCTCGGCCTCCATCAACTACCTCTATGGGAGCAGGCTGTTGTCCCTGCGCAGGTCCCAACACTTGCGCAGGTCCCAACACTTGGGTTTCTTCTAATCCCTCCATTGGTGCCGGTTGTGTGTCCTGCACAGGTCCTGTGCCTTGGTCTATTTCTGACAAATATCCTACCTCCATCATCTCAGTTTCGACCGAGATGATGTCTAGGGTGTTTGGCTCGTCTGCTAGAATCTGTACATCCTCTTTAAGGATGTGGACCTGCGTAACAGATTTTTTGACCCGGCCATCTTTGATTTGGAGTAAACATTCTCGAGCCTTTTTCTGGTCACCCTTTATAGTTCCTGCACCTTTTGGAGTTGGGAATTTCAAACAGTAGTAGTAGGTCGAACACGCCACTCTGAATTCATTAATAAACGGGCGGCCAAGGAACCCATTGTAGGAGGACTGCTGGTCGACAACTAGGAAATCTATGAGCCTAGTCAGCCTCCGCTCCGGGTTCTCGGCCGATACAAGTTGGACGCTCAACTTAATGCTACCTAGGGGGACAGTTACAGCCTCTCCGAACCCCACTATCCTAGCATTGCTAGGTTCCATATACGACTCAAAATCACCTAAGGTAAGGTAGGACCCGAACCTGGAGAAGTGGGCCAAGAACTCCCGCGAGAGTTGGACAAATGAGCAGACTGACCCTGGGGTGAGTGACGAGAACCAGCGATGGGCTCGGTCCCCTAAGGTCAGCGGGAAATTCCGGCACTGGGTGGAGTCGGTGGCACCGACCGAGATCATGAAGTTCGCATACTTGGCCAAGTGGACCTTCGGGTCGGACTCGCCCTCGTATGCGGACATCACCGGGAATTGGATTTTCTTCTGGACCGGTGCTCGGAGGATGGCAGGTGCTAGCGGGGATGTGGGAAGAGTGGTGGCGCCAGGTCCGCCAGACTTGGCAGCTACTTGGGCTTGTAGCATTTCGACGACTTTTTCAGCGAGGCTAGCTCGTCATCGCGGGTCACCTCCGGTGGAGGTTGCTCGAAGGTCATGCACCTCGTGGATGCACGTCCCCGAGGTGCCTCACTCTGGGGTGACCTCTCAGTGACGAGCTGGAATTGGCATCCGCCATGGGGGCCCAACCTGTCGGTGACGGGCCTTCTCAATCGTTCATAGGCGGACCTGCGCGGCTGCAGGTCTGACTCTCTTCTGTGGGACGTGACCGGGGCGGCTGTTCGTTCGTTTTCTCAACACCTGGGTCCTAGTCTGCCTTGTAGGATCTCCCTCCTCGTTGATTGGTGGGTGCCGGACGTGTCGGTGTAGGCCAGAGCTCGCCCGGTGTATGGGGCGGGCTCCTCCACCACCTTGGCTTTTCCGGCCCATTTTTGGTGTTGGCGAGCTTGGGCTGAGCTCGCCTCCTGCTCGGTGGGGAGAGTGATGTACTCCCCACGGGTCTGGGTGCCCTGAGTGGGCCTCGCTTGCTCCCGGGTGTCGGCTGGAGCTCGTCTAGGTACTAGGGCGAGCTCATCGTTCTGCCTCTGCTGCAACCTCTGTAAGGTTGCGATGGTGCACTGGAGCTCGTCGGGGTTGTTGGCCAGGTCCCTCAGGGCAGGGCTCAAATCTTCCTGGGTCACTACAACTCGCGGAGGTCGCGGAGCTGCAGTGCTTTTCTGGGGAGGTCGGCGCGAGGTCTCCACCACCTGGCGCGAGGTCTCCACCTCGGCCTGGTCCTGGTCGCTCCCCTTCGACTTTTCGGCAGTTGCGGAGGTCTGTCCCATAGTTATTTTTAGGTTTTGGAGGGGATAACTTACAGCATGTTGCCGAGGTAACTGGGGTAGGTCGCCGAGCTCGCCGAGGTCGCGGTCTCCGGCCAGGTTGGTTTTTTTTTTTAGTTTTCGTCTAGCCTCGCGTGAGATGAATTATCCAAAATTTGGTTTATTCGTGTACACGCGCGCGTTTGAAACTTTTTCCGGGCAGAATTTGGGAAATCCAAAAATTTAGATTTTTGTTCGGAAATCTGGGTTTTCGTTCGAAGGAATGAATATGTGTGTGTATCTTCAAGTGTTCTTGAGTTTTATCAAGAACACCTTCAAATCTTCAAATCTTCAAACAAACCCTAACTTTTGTTCTTGAAAATTTTTAATTCGTAGAACACCCTTCTTCTAGCGCCAAATTGTTGATAGAATTACTAATCGTGTTTGTTTATGTGGCTTTATATCATATTAATCCTATCAAACAATAATCCAAGAATTGTGTTCTTGGATGTTTTTGAGAGGGTGAGATAGATAGAGAAAGTAAAGAGTTTAGAGAGAGAAAGTAAATGTAGGATTGTATTGAATTGTTCGAGATGTTACAAGAGAGGTCTTATTTATAGGTGTGTGAGTGTGAGACGGCACCTTACGAGCCTCTTTGGCTTCTGGTGTTGACGAAGGTTCCGCACCCTCGTCTTAGTCCCTCACACTGCTCCCTATACCATGCCTCGTCTTACTACCTTGTCCTAGACTAGATGGGCCTCATTAAAAACCTCACCGTAAACCACCCTTGTGGACAAACCGGACTGAGGGAAAAAGAGTGCAACCATGGGGGTCCTACGAACTACGGGGCGGGCTCCTGGGCGAGCTCTTAGGCGAGCTCCTGTGCCTTTGCGCCCCCAGGATCATATGGTGACGAGTGATGCTCGAGAGCTCGGCGAGCTTCTTCGCCGACCTCTCTTCCCAGGTAAGTCCAAGTATCCAGGCGAGCTTCTTCTCTTGCAGGTAAGCCGAGGTCGGCATCTTGACTCCTTGAGGCATGTTGGCGACCTGTTCGGTGTAAATGAGTCCTCACGCAAGTGTACGTGTTCGCTATTAGCGTGGTAAGCTTGACCAAGTTTTAATATATATCGAACCCAAAGGAGACGGGGACTTGTAAGGAAAATTTGTTGTTTCAATTGGCTAGCTAACAAAGCAATAAAGGGGAAAGTTATCTATCGTCTACTAATGCGTCAAAGAAGTAAACTACCTATCACCTTGGGTTGCAAAGTGAGCAAATGTGAGGGATATGTGCTAGTGTACTATCCTATGTTTCATGTAGTTTAGCATCACTTTATCATGCAATGAGATTGTGTACAATCAATGGGCTAGGCACTCCAACATGCAAAAGGTTTCCCTAATAACATATCAAGCCTCTAATTATTCATCCAATTCACTAGAGATAATTCTCACAATCTTAGGAATTTTATCAAACACTTGATATGCATTGGCCTTAATACAAGAAAGTTTAGGAAAATAGCTCTACTTTCGCAAGAGACTAACTCCCTAATGGCCCTAATTATCATCTACACATGCAAGCATTCATACAATCCATCAATGTAGAGAATTGATCATACAACAACTCAAAGTATTCAAAAGATCAACATATCACTACACTACTCCATAGGAATCATACACTAACACATAAAGGAATTAGCTCATGGCTAATTGAGTAAACATTAGAACAATTAAGCTAGGAACAATAATCATTAAGCAAGAAATGTAAAGAGAATTACCTATTACAATGAAAATTGGAAAGATACAATTTACCTCTAAAATGCTAACTAGCAATCCGACAATGGAAATTGAAATTCAATCGGTGAGAATGTAGCCTTAGACCAGACGAGAATGCAGAAATTAACGGATCAACGATCAAAGCGGTAGATCAAAAGTTATCTAAGAATTTGTGAGAAGAAATCTTAAGAAACCCACAAGTAACTACCCCTCTCTCTCTAATCTAGGAATCTCACTATGATTATGAACTAATGTGACTTGGATTCCTT
The DNA here is from genome assembly GCA_026898435.1 of Prunella vulgaris. Taxonomy (NCBI): domain Eukaryota; kingdom Viridiplantae; phylum Streptophyta; class Magnoliopsida; order Lamiales; family Lamiaceae; genus Prunella; species Prunella vulgaris. The sequence continues at coordinate 3,924 of JAPKLY010001995.1, read as the reverse complement.
GAGAATCTGATCCTTGGAGTATTTATAGTGCCCACAATGCTTGGTCAAAAATGCCATTCATTAAACGCGCGAAAAGACGAAACAGCCCTTGAAATTGGGCTTGTCCGGGGCATCACACGAGTGCAAGCCTATGACCACACGAGTCTGGCTCGTGTAAGCACTCGTGCAGCTTGATCTCGCCCGAACCAGAGCCACCTCGCACGAGTGCAGGCTCGTGTGAGCACTCGTGTGAGCCTTCATCGCCCGAACCAGAGGTGTGTCACACGAGTGCAGTCTCATGGTCACACGAGTCTGGCCTGGCTGCGCTCGAGCTCGGCCTCGACTTGTCTGATCGATCCTCGACTTCCTCGTTTTCTTCATATCTTGAGTTCTAGAGCTCCGATTGACTCGATTCTTTTTCCGTTACGACCCTCTCTTCAAATTATTCGACATGGTATATCATTTTCCTCCATTAGATCAACTCACAATTTCTGAACTTTTACGAACTTGCTCGTCTCTTGCCGATTTTTGCTCGTTTTCACTACAAAACACAACTTTCTAGCAAAAAAGGGTTAAATGCATAAAGTATAGCATTTTAGGGTCAAATATGAACATAAGCACATCAAAACCATGTAGAAATGGATGCAAAAACATGCAATTATGACCCTAATCACACCCCCAAACTAGATTGTTGCTCGGCCTCGAGCAACGAAGCGATAAGATAGGGGAATAATTGTATGTATGAAGCATCAAGCACAAGATCAATGCCATAGAATCATCACTCAATATCTAGCAAATCTAAAATACAATATCATTCAATCAACTATCAAAATCACATCAATGAGTACAAAATCAAGTCAATGAATCATGATCCTCTCAAGATAGGTGTTTCACTCAACACTCAAGTGTTTAAGCTCTCTCATTCATCACACAATGATACAAATACTACCATAGGCTTGGCTCAAGTCTACATTCTCCACCACTTGGAATGACAATTCAATCACACATCAATGAGGACTTTTAAAGGTTGTAGTGTTGACTCTTTGGTAGGGAAGGAAAATATGGATAAAAGTGACTAAGTATGATTAGTAAAGCATAGAAGGAATCATCATGTAAATCATGTCTTCATGCAAATAGCAATCTCATCTTCATGCTCTTTCAAAATCACATTTTCAAAGATAATTCTTCCCTTTTTTGCAAAGTTGTGAACATACTCACAACACTTGAGTCAAACTTGACCAAATTTTCATGAAAAGTCAACATTTTTTCAATTTCTTGCTAGCACTTGCCTTTTGAACCTTCTTTTCAAATCAATCCATGCATAGGATTTCTTTCCACGTTGGCCACCAATTTCTTCATCATATCACCAATCTTCCTTCCTTCTTTTCACTCTACTAATCATAAGGACAAGAGAGTTCCAAAAAGGAAGGAAAATGGCTTAAAGTGTGGTTAGCCAAATGAAAGGATTATAAGCACAAGATGGGTAGCAAAGGATATCAATATCAATGGTAGGCTCATAGGGCAAAGTGGGGCAATATAGAACAGAGAAAATGCCTCATATCATCTCATGTGAAATCATTATCTAATGTAGCCTCAAATAAGACTAAAGCCAAGTTCTAGAGTATAATGCATATGTGTGGAACTCACATAAAAGAATATCATCCGTTCAAAATTGAAACGGGCAAAATTTGGCTCAAATCTCACGGGACATGGTGATCAAGACTCATATCATATAAAAAATGCTCATATCAATGAAATCTCAAGAATCATGAAATCAAAAGTAGAGATGTTAAACGGGCTGGCCCTAACCCTATAGGGCCAGCCCTACAGGGCTTCGGGCCTAAACGGTCCCGGGCCTTAGCGGTTCATCCTTAACGGGCCGCTATATGCTCGGACCTAACCCTAACCCTAGCGGTCCGCGGGCTAAACGGGCCACTAACGGGCTCGGGGTAAATTTTTTTTACAAATTTAAAATTTAATATAAAATAGAACTAATGATTTAATAACTAAAGTTCACACATCCCTAAAAGTTTTGAATTAATTGAGATCTAACTTATTTACTTATTTCTATTTTAATCTGTAGTTAAGTTATTAGTTAATAATGAATTAATAATTAATAATTAATAAAAATATAATTAATAAAGTTTACAATTACGTAACACAAGTGAGGAGAAATCAGGTCAGCCCACAGCCACAGTACACAGGCCCACGGCCCACACTTCCACAACCCACAATCACTTTCCAATTTAATTAACTTATATTATATATTAATTATTTAATTTAATTAAAAAACCGGGCTACCGGGCCAGCCCAGTTAACCGGCGGGCTAGCCCGTTTAGCCCGCGGGCTAACCGGTCCGGGCCAAAAAGGCCCGGTTTTATACAGGCCGCCATATGCTCGGACCTAACCCTGTAAAAAACAGGGTTAAACGGGCCGGCCCGCCAGCCCGTGGCCTGTTTAACATCTCTAATCAAAAGTATCTAAGATAGAACAAGAATCAAGCAATAAATCCACTACACTAATCAAGACTATCAACTCATCCACACAACGATAAACATATCTTATGCATTCACTACTCAAAACAAACAACAATATGGCCAAAAATAACAAGCAAAACAAGGCCTAGTCCTAAGCATATGGTCCAAAACATCATAGAAGCACTAAAAATCATCATGATAATAGCATTGCGAAGAGAATGGCAAAACGATCACACCCCCCTAAACATTTTTGGACCATAAGTCTAAAAAGTTTGGCAAAGAAGTGAAGACAAGATCAAGCAATGCACAAGAATAAAGCTCAAAACAACAAGAATCAACAATTAAGCTCAAAACAATCAATCTAAATCTAAACAAGCAATCACAATTGAACAAACTCACATGAGGAAAAGGAAGCAAGAAAACATGCATTAGTAAGGAAGGAGTATAGAAAACATACCTATGGAAGGAGGTGAAGAATAGAAATGTAGAGCTTGAATTCCAAGAATTTCCTCTCCTCTTCTCATGTGTTTTTGGATGAGTGTGTGTGTGCAAGAATTTGGTGTAAAATGTGTGTGTTTGTGTGTGGAAAATGGTGTACAATGGTGTAGGAAGAAAGTGTGGTCAAAACAAGAAGAATGGACAAGAAAATTCACCTCAGGGCTGCCGCTCGGTCACACGTGGACAGGCTCTTGGACAGCTGAAGGCGGCCGCTCGGACGGCTCCTGAGGGAGCGGTATTTTTTGCCCTGGGCCGTAGCTATTCGCTCGGTCAGCTCAAGGTGGGCGCTTGGACGCTTCAAGGTCGGCGCTCGGTCAGGGCTGTTTTTCACCAATTTTCGAAATTAAATTCCCTACACCATTTCAAACCATTATAAACCACTACAAACATCACCAATCATCATCAAATAGCTCATATGAAGAATGATCACACCCCCCCAAACTTTTTCGGACTATAAATTCTAAAAGTTTGGACAAGAATGATGAATATGGCTCGAATTAAGCAATTAGGCACTCATTCATGCACAACACTTCTTCAATACTCATCCTACCAATATACTATGCACATCCCACTTACTAGCAATTAAGCACAAGTAATCATCAAGAACAAAGAGAAGATATTAGCACACAATAAAGACCAAGATGAGTAAAAGACACTCACTTCCCAATCCTTCAAGTAAATCAATGAAACAAAAACAAAACTATTTAAACCACAAATCAAACAAGTACACAAAAACTTTTTGGATGTGTTGCCTCCCATCTAGCGCTTGGATTTAACGTCCCCTAGCCGGACGACACCAATGTTAGCTAAATGGCCAAGGATATCTTGCATCATCCCCATCATACATCAATCTCATAGCAACATGATCAAGGAAACAAGTAGGATTTCTACCCCACACCCCTACTTTCCTTATCATTTTGAACTTATAAGCACAAGAAAATTCATCTTTTCTTCTCAACCTAATCCACCC
>JAPKLY010001994.1:19125-31193 GCA_026898435.1 Prunella vulgaris | reverse complement strand
AGAGCCCCTCAACTCCAAGTTGGATTGAGGAGAGTGGATGTAGGACAATTGGTCCGAACCACTATAAACCCCTGCGTCTCGTATTATTTATTTCTGCTTTTAACTTGTGCACTTCACCTAAAAGCTAATTTTCATTAAAAATGTTTCCGCACTATTCACAGCGCACTATTTTCAAATTCAGACTACCTCAAGTAGTGTGCTGGTTTTCTGAATAAGCCGAATAATTTGAAAAAGGTTTTTGAATCCTTACAAGTCTATTCAACCCCCCCTTCTAGACTTGTTCAAAGGTATTCTTCCCTAAAACCTGCCTTTGGGACCAACAAGTGGTATCAGAGCTGTGTGTCCAAAAGACCACAGCCTGAGAAAGCTTTTGGTGGTCACGTGGACAGATCCCTGAAAATATGTTTTTAGAAAATTATGTGTGCTTTTTATCTAATCACTTGCAGATATGTCTTCCTACAAAAAGAGTGGATCCAAGACAAGGAAGTTGCCTGAATTCTCCATAGAGGATTATGATTACTGGAAATTCAGAATGGAGAATCATCTTGGAGCCATTCATGATCGGATGTTAGATGTTCTGGAGGAAGGGCCAATCAAGTTCTTCTGGGAAGGAGTAAGTGATGGCAAGACTCCAGAAGCTGAAATCAGTGAAAGAAGGAAGACAGAAAAGAAGAAGAGTGAACTAAACGATGCTGAAAGGAAACTCTTCAACCTCGATCAAGTGGCCAGAACAGAAATCATTGAGACACTCTCCAAAGAATATATAGAGAAAATTAAGACTTGCAAAACCGCTAAGGAGATGTGGGAGAAACTCTCCTTGATGTGTGAAGGGACAGATCAAATCAAAGAGAATAAACTTCAAGCTGTTCTACATACCTTTGACACATTTAAAATGAAAGCTGATGAAACCATTGATCAGCTAGATATGAGGCTGACAAACATACTGAATAAGGCAAGCTCCTTAGGAAAGGATTACTCGGAGAAAGAGATTAATAACAAAATTTTGAGATCTCTTACTCCAAGATGGAGAGTGAAGGTGACAGTAATTAAAGAGACAAAGAATTTATCTGAGATGAGTCATCATACACTGCTATCTCATCTGAAGGCACATGAGTTCGATATCCAAGAAGAGGATCAAGAAGATGAGACTCCAACTTCATCAGCCACAAAGAATGTTGCTTTCTCTGCTGCAGCTGATAGTCAAGAGAAGTCCTCTACTCCAGAGGACATGAGCTTAAAGGAGCAACTTGCTTTATTGACCAAGAAGTTTGACAAGATGTCAAACAAGTTCCAGAAGTATAGATCTCTTTGGAAGAAGAATAAGAGTGATTCTTCCAGAAGATACCAGAAGTCATATGATGCCAGAAGACCATCAGATGAACAGGAGACCAGATACAAGTCTCCAGAGAGAAGGAGGGAACCAAGTCCCAGAGGAGGAGGAGATGGTGTTTGTTTCACTTGCAACAAGCCAGGACATCTCAGCTATGATTGTCCTCAACTTACCCCTAGAGAGAGAGAAGAGAAGAGGATCAAGAGAGATCACAGGTTCGCTGATAAGAGAGCTCTGTTGGCAGAGAAGGAGAAGCAGGATATCAGCTCATCCTCATCCTTATCTGATTTTGAATCAGAGGATGATATCTGCCTCATGGCTAAGGTAGAAGAGGTAAATTCTCCTACCCCCTCTGTTAGCTCATCTTGCTCCTCTACCTATTCTATGGAGTCAGATATACACAAGTTGTTATCTGATCTCCAATCCTCCTTAAAAGTCTGTTCTAAGCTGGAAGAGGAGAACTCAAGTCTGAAAGCTGAAGTTTTAAGCTTGAGACAAGATCTTGAAAATGCTAGACTACCAGTGATATCCTATGACTCACAAGCTAACAAGTCTGCTGACTTAATAGCAAAATGTGAGGAACAGGAGAAGTTGATAGAAAAGCTACTTTCTGAGAACACTGTCTTAAGTGAGGAACATAATCTGCTGACAGCTAAGTTCGATGAACTCTTCAAGCAGAATGAACTGATAATAAAAAATTCACAGCAGCTTCAGCTGAAAGTGGATCAGCTGACTAAGGCAAAGAATGCCGTGTCTGAAATAGCTGAGTCCTCACAAACTGTGAATGATAAAAGGGGTCTTGGTTATCCCAAACCCAAACCACAAAAGAAGAAGAAAGGTGACAGTAGATTAATTAGGGATCCTCGAAAGGGTAAAGGGCCAGCTGAGCCTGCATCTGGATCAGAAAGGCAAAAGAGCAGAGGGACAGAAAAGGTCCCAGCTAGACAGAAGAGCTCCAAAGCTCAGAAGTCTGCTGGAGATCAGAAGGTTTCAGTAGAGCAGAAGAGTACTAAAACTCAGGAGCCTGCTGACAACCAACATAAGTCCAAAGCTCAGAAGCCTCGAGATCAGAAGAGGAATCCAAGTCATAGCTCAGCTAAGACAAGGAGACCTCAGCAGAATCAGCAGAGGAATGATAAGCATAGGTCATCTCAGCAGAGTAAACCCAAGCGAAACAGACCTCAGCCCTGGGTTACTTTTAATGTAACCAAAGTAGGCAAGCCTTCACCGGCTAAAGTATATGAGTCATTCGGAGGCTCAAGCTGAAATTATCCTTTTGAGCAGCCCACCTACAAACCTGCTGTTATCACTCATCGCCCCAGAAAAGATCCTCTGAGGGAGATGATTTTTGTGGATAAGTATGGTAGAAGGTTGAGATCTCCTAAACCTCATAAGGATGATCTCTACCTATGGATCCAGAAAGTCAAATCTAACCAATCAGGACCCAAAGATAGGGTACCTAAAGCCTGAGTTATTAATTTCAGGTAAACTCTAGCCCTATAGAAAGAGGAGAAGCCAAGGGCCATGTCTGGTACATTGATAGCGGTTGCTCGAAGCACATGACCTTTGAGAAGCATCTTCTCCAGAACTTTGTAACGGTTGATGGGCCTAGAGTTGTGTTCGGTGACAATAATTTTGGAGTCACCAGAGGAGTAGGCACTCTGCTGATCAAAGGAACAAGAGTTGAAGAAGTCTACTATATAGAAGGGCTCATGCACTATCTTCTGTCTGTATCCCAATTCTGTGACAAGGGATATTTAGTAAGATTCTCTAAGAACTATTGTCTTGTAATTAATGATTTAAATGAGCAGGTTCTACTAACTGGCCTCAGAAGAGGTAATATGTATCTTGCAGATTTTGCAAGCTGTCCAGCTGACTCATGTTTGGTTGCTAAAAGCTCATCAGAGATCAGCTGGCTCTGGCACAAGAGGTTAGGTCATCTGAACTTCAAGACTCTCAACAAGGTTGCGAGGAAGGGTCTAGTCAGAGGGCTACCAAATGAGGTGTTTGCATCTGAGCAGAAGTGTGATGCCTGTCAGAAAGGAAAGCAGACTAAAGCCTCATTCAAAGATGTGCAGAGTACTTCAACAACAAAAGCACTCCAGTTGTTTGGACCTGTCTCACCTCTTAGTTTCAGTGGAAGGAAGTACACACTGGTGATTGTTTATGACTATACAAGATTCACTTGGGTAGTGTTCTTGTTCAAGAAGAATGAGACTATGGTCAAGATGCTGGAGTTGTTCAAGAGGATTCAGAAGGAGCTGGACCTCAGCATAGTCAGAATGAGAAGTGATAAAGGTACTGAGTTTCTTAACTCTGTTGTTTCTGACTATTGTAGGGATAATGGTATTCAGCATGAGACATCAGCTGCCAGAACACCTCAGCAGAATGGGTTAGCTGAGAGGAGAAACAGAACCCTCAAGGAGGCAACAAGGACTATGTTAGCTGAATATCAGACTCCTCAAAGGTTTTGGGCGGAAGCCATCAACACTGCTTGCTTCATCCAAAATAGGTGTCTACCAGTCAAGAGACATGGGAAGACTCCTTATGAAATGTACAAGGGTAAAACTCCTAATCTTTCCACTGTCCATACTTTTGGGTGTAGGTGTTTCATCCATGACAATGGAAAGACTAAGTTAAAGACTTTTGATGCTAAGATTGCTGAAGGAATATTCTTAGGATATTCTGGAAGTAGCAAAGCCTATAGAGTCTTTAATAAAGTCTCTCTCTGTGTGGAGGAGACATCCCATGTTGTATTTGATGAATCTTTTCATGAGTACAGCAAGGAGAAGCTAGTAGAAGAGGTGGATCAACTGAATCTGTCAGACAAGCCAGATCTGATTAAGGTAGTGGTACCTAGGATAGAATCAGACTCAGATTCAGATGATGAGCCCAAATCTGCTGATAAGTCCTCATCAGCACCAGATGATGGCACATTGACTCCTGACACTAACCAAGGGGGAATATCAGATAAGACCCAAGAGGAGCAAACTATGGCACCTCAAAAGGGCAAGAAGACGTTGTCTGATTTCCCAGCTGAACAGATTCTTGGAGACCCAAGTGTAGGTGTTCAGACCAGAAGAAAGCTAAACTTGGGAGCTCAATTCAGCTGTTATGTGTCTCTGATAGAACCCAAGAATATCCATGAAGCTCTTGAAGATCCAAACTGGATTGTAGCTATGCAAGAGGAGCTAAATCAGTTTGCAAGACAAGAAGTATGGACTCTAGTGGAGAGGCACAAACATCAGAAGGTCATAGGCACTAAGTTGGTATTCAAGAACAAAAAGGATGAAAATGATGTAGTGGTTAGAAACAAGGCAAGGCTAGTAGCCCAGGGGTATTCACAGTCAGAGGGGATTGACTATGATGAGACTTTTGCTCCTGTGGCAAGACTAGAAGCCATTAGATTGTTTCTGGCCTATGCTGTTTTCAAAGGGTTCAAGGTATATCAGATGGATGTCAAATCAGCTTTTCTGAATGGAATCCTGGCAGAAGAGGTTTATGTGGAACAGCCACCAGGATTTGAGATTGGGAACAAGGTTTATAGGTTGCAGAAGGCTTTATATGGACTAAAGCAGGCACCTAGAGCTTGGTATGATACTCTATCACAGTTCCTACTGGATAGTGGATTCAGTAAAGGAAAGATAGACAAAACCTTATTCAGAAAGGAAGATGGAGATGATATCCTCTTAGTACAGATCTATGTGGATGATGAATTATTTCCTTGGACTGCAGGTGAAACAGATGTCCAATGGAACTTTCATTAGCCAAGCTAAGTATGCCAAGAATTTGATAGAAAAGTTTGGAGTCAGTAGTAGCAGAGAAGCTAAGATTCCAATGGTGGCAAGCTTTAGCATGGATCCAGATGAGGCTGGTGAGAAAGTGGATCAGACACAATATAGGGGACTTATTGGTTCTCTGCTGTATCTCACTGCCAGCAGACCTGATATTAGCTTTGCAGTAGGGGTGTGTGCAGGGTTTCAGGCAAATCCTAAGAAATCTCATCTGGAAGCAGCAAAGAAGATTGTAAAGTATTTGAAGGGTACTTACAATCTAGGCCTCTGGTACCCAGCTGATGACAACTTTCAGCTGAGTGGGTACTCAGACTCTGACTATGGAGGGTGCAAGATTGATAGGAAACTTCTGGCACATGTTAGTTTCTGGGAAGTAAGCTGATATCTTGGTTCTCCAAGAAGCAGACTTCAGTAGCTACCTCCACAACAGAGGCAGAGTACATGGCTGCTGGTAGTTGTTGTTCTCAGCTGCTCTGGATCAGACAACAGCTGAGGGACTACCATGTGATTACAGAAGAGATACCTATCTTTTGTGATAGCACAAGTGCAATAGCCATTACTCAGAATCCAGTTCTCCATACTAGATGCAAGCATGTGGACATAAGACATCATTTTCTTCGGGATCATGCTGAGAAGGGAGATATCAGGATGGAGAAGATTCATACGGAGAAGCAGAGAGCAGATGTGCTTACCAAACCTTTAGCAGAGGTAAGATTCAGAGAATTAGTAGCAGAGTTAGGAATGATAGATGGAGGAGCAGTTCTATAGAAAGAAATTTTTGGGTAAACGGGTAGTCAGCTGGTACCCAGCTGAGGACTAGTCTGCTGAAGTAATCAGCTGATCCTCACATCAGCTGATCTGGTATGTCTTCTTATTCTTTCCTTTCTTTTCTCTATCTTGTTATGTCTAACTTGATACAGGGATAAGTTATGGAAGTCAGACAAGGCCACTTTGCTTCAGCTGGTCCATGTCAGCTGACATTAAAGACCCAGATGAGCAGAAAAGATTTTCATGAAGATCGCTCTTATCAGCTGACTTTGCCACGTCAGCCTCTCGATAAGTATTTCTATGATCTTTATGTCGGTTTTTAAAATTTTATCTTATCTATCAAATCTTTTCAAAATTAATAAATCCCAAATTTCTAAAATTATTTTAGAAAATTGGCAATCAAATCTTTTCTCTTACGAAAAATTGGGGATTTATTACCTTTTTCAAAATAAGGTGTCAGTTGTAATTAATTTAACACCGCCTAAATTTTCTCAAAATGCGCTTTCATCATTACCTTTTTCAAAAAGGTGAATCTTTTGGGCGGTCAAAACCTTTCGAAACCCTGACACCCACGCATCACCTCCAAAATACTCAAAGGTCATATATTCTGAACCTTTGATTTGTGTGATGCAAAATACAAATCTACGATCAAAATTGATTTGTTTTGATTTTGGAAATTCTGCTCATATTTTTCGAATACTATATATACCCATTTAACTTCTTTCAGAAAACCTTTCTATTCCGACTTCTTTCTACCTTACTCTTGCATATTATTCTCTGCATATCTAATCTCTGTGTTGAAGATATGGCATCCAAGGCAATGCAAAAACTTTTCAAGGAAGAGATGTATGCAGAGATGTGTGTCGATTTTGACACGACTAGGGTTCCTGAAATTAGAGAAGTCCTAAACCTTCTTCAACATCACAATCTCCGTACCTTCATCTCCATGACCCCCCCTGACCATAAAACCCTAAACTTCTATGCCTTCCAATTCCTTCTTAAGGCCCAGTTTTGTCCAAACTCTATAGGCTCCTTGATTGATGGTCAGACTGTTGTTATTTCGAAGGATGCAATTGCTGATCTCTTTGGCCTAACCTCCACTGGTGTCCAACCTCACAAATACAAAGAAGCTGACTACCTGGAAACTTTTAAGTTAATGGCCAGGAAGAGTCACAGGGACACCACCACGAATCTGAAGAAGTCCATGCTGAGGAGGCGTTTCAGGTTTTTTATGGATGTGGTGACCAAGGTAATCTTGGCGGAACAGGGGAGTTTGGACGCCATTACCAAACTTCACCTAAGTGTACGCACGATTCTTGATGGGGTACAAGCAGACTGGGTGAGTCTGCTATGGTTCCGGCTGGAACATGAGTCCAAGAGGTGCGTTGCAAAGGAGGTGAATGGGCAACTAGTTTATAGCTTCAAATCAAAGTGCTCCATGGCCACCAAGATCACTATTCTCCTGAATCATCTGCTGCCCCAGCATGAGTGGGATGATGAATGGGTTGTTGAGTACAACCACACCAAGTTCCTAAGGGGAAGCAACTTGGATATCATTGGACCAGCTGACTCAGATTCCAGAGCTGATCCAGTTGCTGCTGCCCCTGGTCCTTCTGCTGGAAAGAAGCAGAAGAGGAAGGCTTCAAAGCCTGCTGGAGGAGGGAAAAAGAAGAAATCTAATAAGGAAACCACTCCTATTCAAAGGAAGCTCTCCTTTGATTCAGATGAGGATACTGCTGTACTGAGCGGTTTGACGAAGCAATCTTCAGCAGAAAGGGCTACCTTGCTGGTTGACGAGTCTTCTGATGAAGAAGAAGAGCAGGCTGTTGAGGAATCAGCTGATAGAGCTGATTCAGATGAAGTTTCTACCTCTGGCTCTGATGGAGAAGGAGAAGAATCAGAAGAGAGGGAATCAGCTGATCCCTCAGTTGCTGAGACAGAGGTCCTACATTCCTCTGGAGATGCTCCATCAGCAGAGACACCTTTAGCTGCCTCACCCATCAGGTCAGCTTCACATACTCCTTTCTCTGATGAGTAGTTAGGATTAGATAGGTTCGAGTGAGGGGGAATCTACCTTGCTGCCTAGAAGATCCGAAGCTATCATAGAAGGGAAGACCAGCCGAGACCTTGAGGACTTAGTCGGTTTTAGAGGACAGAAGATTTAAGCAGCTGACACAGGAGTATCGAGAGCAGATCATCAGAGAAGTTAACATCAGCCGATATCAGAAGAGCAGATCAGCTGATATCAGAAGATTAGCTGATCAGCTGAGAGCACGTCGCAGACAAGACAAGGACCTTGGATATAAGACGTATTCAGACGAAGTCAAGAAGACCAGCAGAGGTGCACACCAGCAGACTTGCACATCAGCTGAGGTCCGAGTACCAGCAGACTGGTACACCAGCTGAGGAGACAGAGCAGCTGAGGTCTTGTGCTCAGCCCAGATTGTTCAGAATCATTTTTTGGGTTGACTTGCGACATAGAAGGAAGATTCCCAGAATAGAAGATCAATCAATCAAGGGGATAAACTTGATTGATTGAAGATCGCGAAGATTGACGGGAATCAAGAAGGAGATTCAATCAATCACAATGATTGATTGAATACGAGATTATAGGATCTCAGATTTCTAGTCCATCCCAACGGCTAGTTATTTGACCCTATAAATTAGAGTAATAGTGATAATTTCAGAATCGGATTTTTACACGCATATTAAGCTAGCCGAAACTCTGTCGGATATTATCACTTGCACTCATAAACACCATTCATACTTATCTTTTGTAAAAGTTTTGTAGAAGCTGTGAAAAGTCAATAGCGATTGTAGCATTGACAATTTGTAAGAGAGTAGTACTCTCAAACTGTGTAAGTGAGTAAGTGAGTAAGTTAGTGGAGAGCCCCTCAACTCCAAGTTGGATTGAGGAGAGTGGATGTAGGACAGTTGGTCCGAACCACTATAAACCCCTGCGTCTCGTATTATTTATTTCTTCTTTTAACTTGTGCACTTCACCTAAAAGCTGATTTTCATTAAAAAGTTTCCGCACTTTTCACAGCGCACTATTTTCAAATTTAGACTACCTCAAGTAGTCTGCTGGTTTTCTGAATAAGCCGAATAATTTGAAAAAGGTTTTTGAATCCTTACAAGTCTATTCAACCCCCTCTTCTAGACTTGTTCAAAGGTATTCTTCCCTAAAACCTGTCTTTGGGACCAACATAATCCTTCCTATTAGAGCTCACGGTCTTCTCTAAGATAAGCTTGATTTGGCGATTTGACACTTCCGCCAACCCATTAGTTTGGGGGTGATAGGCCATTGAGATCTTGTGCTTCACATCATACTTTACAAGTAGATTCCCCAATGCCCTATTCACGAAGTGAGTACCCCCATCGCTAATCAACGATCTTGGCACACCAAATCTAGCAAAAATATTTTTCCTTAAGAATTCCATCACCACTCTTGCATCAATGAACTTCGTGGGGATTACTTCCACCCACTTCAACACATAATCCACAGCCAAAAGAATGTATAGATACCCATGAGAAGATGGGAAGGGTCCCACTAAATCAATACCCCATACGTCAAAAACCTCCACTTCTTGAAAAATATTTAAGGGCATCTCATCACGTTTTGACAACCCCCCAACTCTTTGGCATTTATCGCATCGTGAGACGAACATGTGACAATCCTTAAATATCGAAGGCCAATAAAATCCACTTTGAAATACCTTTTGAGCAGTCTTAATGGAGCTGAAATGTCCTCCATAAGGTAAGGAATGGCATTGGGTAAGCACACTTTCAACCTCTTCATCCGGGATACATCTCCTAATCATAGAATCTGCACATCTACAATATAAATAAGGGTCATCCCATATGTAACGATGTACCTCCTTGTAAAACCGCTTCCTTGCATTTGAATTCATTCCATAAGGAATTGCTCCACTTTCTAAGAAGTTAGCAAAATCAGCGTACCACGAAGCCTCATCTTCCATCTTCCAAATTTTCTCTCCTCCAACTCTAAAAATACGCTCATCGGGGAAGCTTTCAAGTATCTCCTCTTTCTCTTCCAAGGCCTCATCCCCTCTCACTAATCTTGACAAATGATCGGCTACCATATTTTCACTACCCTTCTTGTCTCTAATCTCTAAGTCGAACTCTTGTAAGAGCAACACACACCTTATCAACCGAGGTTTCGAATCCTTCTTCGTCATCAAGAGCTTAATAGCCGAGGGGTCCGTGTAGATAATGGTTTTCGTCCCCACTAGATATGGACGAAACTTCTCCATGGCGTATACAGTGGCCAAAAGTTCTCTCTCGGCAGTGGTGTAGTTTAACTGAGTCGATGAGAAGGTCTTTGAAGCATAATAGATTGCATGAAATCTTTTCTCCCTTAGTTGGCCTAGCACCACCCCCATAGCATAATCACTCGAATCACATATAAGAACAAAAGACTCTTTCCAATCGGGGGTGATTAAGATTGGTGCATTCACCAAAGCTTCTTTAAGTAACCTGAAAGATTTCAAACAAGCATCATCAAATTTAAAGGGAGCACTTTTCTCAAGCAAACGAGATAAGGGCTTTGACAATTTAGAAAAATCTTTGATAAATCTACGATAAAATCCAGCATGTCCCAAAAAAGATCTTACTCCCTTCTCATTTATAGGTGGGGGTAGCTTCTCAATAGCTACTACCTTAGCACGATCAACTTGCAGCCCATTAGATGAGATGTGATGGCCAAGGACAACACCTTCATTTACCATGAAGTGACACTTCTCCCAATTGAGCACCAAATTTTCCTCTTCACATCTAACCAACACTTTCTCAAGATTAGATAAGCACATATCATAGGTATTACCAAAAATGCTGAAATCATCCATGAACACTTCCATTATTTGCTCAATCAAACCATGGAATATCGATATCATTAACCTTTGGAATGTAGCTGGAGCATTACATAGCCCAAAGGGCATGCGTCTCCAAGCATACGTTCCATAGGTACATGTGAATGTAGTCTTTTCTTGGTCCTCCGGTGCAATCATGATTTGATAGTAACCGGAGTAACCATCGAGGAAGCTGACTGTGCTGGTGCGTGAGATTAAAAATGTTTTAGAGAAGTGTTGTTAAAAATGTCGAGAACATAAAAGACAACACTAAACAGCGAAAGACTTAAACGCACACTTTTGCAAAGGGATATCAAAATTTTCATAGGCTATACAAAATGTATAGACTATGCTGCTTCATTAGCAAGAAAACTTCACTATAACTTGTAGTGAGATAAATACAAAGTTTACACAAGAAACCTAAATTCAAGGCCGCGCAAGACCTACACAAGATCACACAAGGATCTAAACAAGACCTATAAGAATAGACCTAAACAAAACCTAACACGTCTACGTTCAGCCGAACAGATTGTTAGATCAAACAATGAATGTTGTGAACAATGCCGAGACTAATGTTCCCAACATTCTGATGAACCGTGTATAACCTAGAATCTAGTGAATGACACATGATCCGTTCAACTCTAAATTACACTTTTGGTCATACAAAAAATAATGAAATTGTGCTCTATTTATAGACGTGATAATTGAGCTCTCCACTCCACAATGAAGCCAAGTAGTGGGCTTCAAAATAACCACCCATGATTGATAACTTTCAAGTTAGTGGATATTCCTCTACTCAAGCAATGGAACCGCCTGAAGTTCTGGAACCTTCTAGGATCTTCACTTTTTCAACTGCCATGCCTAGACAAATAACATAACATGGAAAAATCATTAGGAAAGTTAGTAGAAATGGCGAATTTTGATGTTGTCTAAAATGATGGCAATACATTGCATAACATTTTTCGTCAACATCAACAATCTCCCCCAATTTGGCCTTTCTACTACAACACACTGATGTTGATCACAATCAAATAAATTTGATTAGAGTAGATCAGAGTTATGTAGACGAAATGATAAAATTTTCATCAAATGAAGTGATGAAAAATTTTATACGAACCAAATAAAATAAAATCAAGTAAAAAGATAGTTTTGTGGACATAAAGCACAACATAAGGTTTTTATGGACCAAAAGGTTAACTATCAACCAAAATAAGTTTTCTGGACATAAAGCACAACATAAGGTACTTATAGACCAAAAGGTTAACTATAAACCAAAACAAGTTTTCTGGACATAAAGCACAACATAAG
>JAPKLY010001994.1:0-19115 GCA_026898435.1 Prunella vulgaris | reverse complement strand
TAACTATAAACCAAAACAAGTTTTCTGGACATAAAGCACAACATAAGGTGCTTATAGACCAAAAGGATAACTATAAACCAAAACAAATCAGAGCAGAAAAAAAACGATTAAGAGAGAAGGTTCATAAAGCATACAAACAATGCTTTAAACCTAGCAAAAAATAAGAATCAGAATAGCCTAAGAAAAGAACTATTTTTAGGCTATCAACTATTACAACTTATAAAATAAAAACAGAGTCTTAAGTAAAAACAGAGTTCAGTTTTCCAAGACATGAAGTAAAGGAGAGAAAGGACTGAACATTATAAGCTCCCCCATACTTCGAACATCATCACCAACCAAGATTAACTCTGAACATCAGCATCTGGATTCAGAACATCATCAGGAATAGATTGTGATACCCCAACCTCATTAGTAACCACCTCATCAACAGTCTGCCTTAGAATGTTGGCATCATCTTGAACAGCATTTTCAGCAACAGCTGCATTTCCTGGTTCTTCTGGATCAACATCAACTTCCATGAACTGCAGTCCCCCAGCATTTGTTGTATCAACATCAGGAGCTACTCCCCCTGTTGGAGTGGAAAGGAGCCTCTCCCAAAATGTTTTTCTTGTCTTCAAATCCTCCACATTTGCCAGAAAATTATTAATAGTAGTCTGCAAAGAAGAGATTTAATCAAGAATATAAGAGGGAGTTAGTTGGACAGAAAGGATGGATCCTCCAGGTGACATGTTGGCATTAATGTTGCCAACATTTTCAGCGGCATTTGAGGCAGAGGGTTCGTTTTGATCAGTGTTGGCTGGATTTGCACCGGGCAAAGGAACATCAATAACCCTTGGTCCACAGAGTAAGGTGTGACCAACTCTGAAGCTTGCTTGAAAGCTGTTGATTGTTTCATCTGCTGGCTTAACAAAATCCTTATCCTCTAGCAATAAGGAGATCAAACATGGATAGGGAAGCAACCCTTTCCCAGAGATAGGACCAGTATAGCTCAGCATATTCCTGAATATTGTCTGCCCCAGATCAAACTGTTTAATGTGAATTTTGTACAAAAGGACGACCTGCTCCTTTATCAAAATTGTAGTATTTGTTGAAGGCAGCCAATTGTAAACAACCAACTTATGCAGTATAGAGAACAAACTTGTCAACTTTGAAGCACTAAGTCTATTCACCCAAGTAGAAACTAAACCACCAGTCAGCACAGAAATCACACCATCCATATCCTCAATCACAGGTTCAACACAATTTTCAGATTTCAGAACACTATTAATCACCCTTGAATTCATCATAATTTTCACATTTCTAAACCAAGTAGTTCCATAGAATTTAGAGTTTTCCCTTCCAGTATGTGCATGCAAATTAGTATAAAACTCATAAACCCATTCAACAAAGTATGGTTTAGCACAAGTCACAGAGTATAACAGTATTCTTTCCTCCAAATATCTGACAATCCCAAGTTTTTCAAAATCAGAAACCTTGATCAATTTTTCAGTAATCAATAGCCTAGACCTAATTTCTTTAAACCTCTTGCTATCAACAGCATGATAATCCAAATCCTCTTCAGACACAGCATCATCATCATTTTCAGAGTTAGAATGTACCTGACCTTCCTCAGCTTGATAAGATGGATCTGAGTGTTGTTCAGAATGTTGCTCATCATCTTCTGATTGTTCAGGTTCTGATGTTGCCATCGGAGAGGCAACACCTTCAGCAGCATTCACGGGAACATCATGCAGGACAACCTTTTCTTTCCCTTTCTCTTTACTTGATGATTTTCTCTGAGCAATGTACTGATTCAACGGAATGTTCATGCTGGAATCAGTTTCCTCCGAGCTTTCCTTGTTTCCAGTTGGAGCAGGGAAGGCTTCTTTCTCCTCATTCTCGCCAAATACCTTGAAAGGATTAGAAGCAATCCCATCTTCCAGTACCTTTCTCCTCATTTCAGAATAGTTCACCTTCTTTCCCATTGTTCTGTAGGAAATCCTCCGTTTACCACCAAGAGCTGCATTCTTTCCACGCCCACGACTACGAACTTTTTGGAGCCGCTCTCCCAGGTGCAGAGATTCGCTGGAGCGTTTAGAGTGGCTGGAACCATTTTCCGAGTCAGTTTCACCCTCTGATGCTCGTTCATTGACATAGTCTTCTGGATGCGTCATTCTTCTCACTGGTTCCAAGTCAATCACACTCTCCCCCACAACGATTACAGGGGTAGTCGTTTGTAGGCAAAGCTGATTGTAGGCAGTTACCATATCGTCCATCGTCGCGTCAGCTGGAAGTTTAATTTCAATCGGGCATGTTTCCAGTTCCTTTGGTATGAGTTTTGAAGTTTCAGGAACAATAGGTGTTATGGAAGAAGAAGGAGTCATCTCGGCTTGGATTGAGAGTAGATTTGTGAAGGTAAGAGATTGAGGGGAAGCAGGAATCGGAACTTCCATCGAGCCGATGGTAATCGACGGCAATATTGGTGTCGATGCCTGAGCATTTTCTGTGGTATTCTGGGTTTTTGGTGAGGTAGCCATAGAAGCAAGTATTTTAAGAGAGGTGTCTTGGGATGTTGAATTCGAATGTGATGATTGTGAAGATGCAGGGCTTTCGGTCGTAGCCATCTAATCAAATCAGAGAGGAAAATAATATTAAAATAATCAAACATTAAATATAAACTTAAATGAAAGGAAGGAGATTAAGTGATACTACACAAGTGAACAAATAATACATTTTCCAATCTAATGCAAACAAATGAATTAACTTAGGAAATAATTAATATAAGACAAAAATGATAAGCAAAATGAGATCTAATTTATAGAGATGTGAATTGGAGGTTAATTTCGAAAATTTTCAGCTTGAAGAGCACTACCCATAATTGTGATGTGGTGGTGAAAAACACCACCCATCATTTTCGACAAATAAGGAAGTCGGTTGATTTGGAAATAAAATTAAATAACTACCCATTACTGCACATAATTAATTAAATAAATTCAGAGAATTAATTCACATAATTAAGACTTAATAAAATTAATATTCAGAAAATAAATAACTATCAAAGACTTAGTCAAATTTTCGTGCCCTAGCAGATGTTGTCAAATTGTCGGCACACACACATCTCAACACGGATTTTACATGAATTTGCTTCATTAGTGTTGCCCCAATTTTTTACAAAACACTATTTTAGTTCATATTGATCCATCTTTTCAAAAGAGAGCGTCGTAGTAGCGAACTCCGTGTCCCATAGTTACTCAATGGATTATGAACAAATTGATGCAGTTTTCATCACCTTTTGAAAGCAATTATCGTAGTCGCGAGCTCCGTGTCCCATATTTACTCAGTGATTTAGCATCTTTTAGTGTATATTTTTAACGGCATTTAAGAGATGTATGTCCAGGACTTTCAAATGTTCAAACATGTAAGTACGAAAATAATAACACATCTAATCAGGTTATAAAGTAACTGAAATATAAAAAATACTTAGTCAAAGTTATGAGAACTAATAAATGTTGTCACAAATGCTGTCATCATTTGTTACAACACTCGTCATAAATTTAATCAATAATGCATAGACCAAGAGATTTCTTAAGAGATGAAAATCTTTGGTCATCAAGGGCTTTTGTAAAAATGTCCGCAAGTTGTTTTTCAGTAGAAATATATTCTAACTTCACAATATCTTTCTCTACAAGATCTCGAATAAAATGATGTCTTATACTAATATGCTTAGTTAATGAATGTTGCACATGATTTTTTGAGATATTAATTGCACTAGTGTTATCACACATAACAGTGAGCATTTCACAATTTAAACCATAATCATCAAACATTTTTCTTAACCAAAGTAATTGAGTACAACAACTCCCTGTTGCAATATATTCTGACTCGGCCGTGGATAGAGAAACACAATTTTGCTTCTTGCTATGCCAAGAGATTAAGTTGTTTCCCATGAAGAAACAACCTCCACTCGTGCTCTTTCTATCATCACTATCACCTGCCCAATCAGCATCACTATCACCTGCGCAATCAGCATCACTATAACCTAGAAAGGAATTGTTAGTATCTTTGCTATACCAAATACCAAGATCACATGTGCCGGCAACATATTTGATAATCCTTTTGACAGCATTTAAATGTGACTCTTTTGGATCAGCTTGGTATCTTGCACATAAACATACACTAAACATAATGTCCGGTCTACTAGCAGTTAGGTATAAAAGACTTCCTATCATCGATCTATATAATGTTGGATCAACATTTTTGCCAGCATTATCTTTAGACAATTTTTGAGATGATCCAATAGGAGTTTTCATGTGTTTAGCACTTTCTAAACCAAATCTTTTAACCAAATTCTTTGCTTATTTACTTTGTGAAAAGAAAATTCCATCTTTAAGTTATTTGATTTGAAGACCTAGAAAGTAATTCAAATCACCAACCATGGACATTTCAAATGTTGATGTCATTTTATGCACAAAGTCTTTCAACATATATTTGTGCAATCAAAATTTTAGAATTAACATGCTTGATGAATAAAGTTCTATCAGCTTCTCCTCTTACAAAACCAATTTGAATCAGTTAACCTACCATACCAAGCTCTAGGAGCTTGTTTAAGACCATATAAAGCCTTTTGCAATTTAAAAACATGGTTAGGAAAATCTGGATTTTCAAATCCTTTAGGTTGCTCAACATATGCTTCTTAATTTAAAAAGCCATTTAAGAAAGCAGCTTTTACATCCATTTGATGCAATTTAATATTAATGAAACATGCAATTGCAAGTAATAGTCTTATAGACTCAATTCTAGCTACGGGTGCAAATGTTTCATCAAAAACAATTCCCTCAACTTGAGTATAGCCTTGAGCAACTAATCTAGCCTTATTCCTAACAATATTGCCAGATTCATCAGTTTTATTTTTGTATATCCATTTAGTTCCAATCACATTAACATTTTCGGGTCTAGGAACTAAAGTCCATACTTCATTACGCTCAAATTGATTTAATTCCTCAAGCATTGCATTTACCCAATTCTCATCTTTTAATGCTTCAACAACATTTTTAGGCTCAACTAAAGAATGGTAACATTCATGATTCACAAGATTGCATTTAGAAGACATGCATATGGATCTTTCCACATTACTTACGCTCATCTTCCCTCTTGTTTGAATTCCAGAGTATTGTTTTCCAATGATTTGATTTGATGGATGATTTTTCAGTATGAGTGAAGACGGAGTTTTATCAAAAATATTTGAATACTCTATAGGTTCTGACTTTTTAGTTGATGTTGTCTCAGATGCTAGCACATTTTGAGCAACATTTCTATTTTGGTCAGAATCTATAGGTTTTCAAATTTCAACCAAATCAGTAACATCCTCTTTAAAATTTGTTCCTGCAAGACTAGAATCATCATCCAACACAACATTAACTGATTCTTGCACAGTGTCAGTTCTCAAATTGTAGATTCTATAGGCTTTACTATTTCTAGAATAGCCTAAGAAGAACCCTTTATCACTTTTTGAATCAAACGTATGCAATTGATCCCTATCATTCAAAATGTAGCAAACACAACCAAAAATATGAAAATACTTCACATTTGGTTTCTTATTGTTAAGGATCTCATATGGGGTTATTTTGAAATTAGTTCTAAGATAGACTCTATTAGTAATATGACAAGAAGTATTTAAAGCTTCAGCCCAAAACCTTTTAGATAAATGTTTTGATAAAAGCAAAACCCTAGCCATTTCTTGCAAAGTCCTATTCTTTCTTTCCGCAATTCCATTTTGTTGTGGGGTTTTTGGTGAAGAAAACTCTTGCATGATACCCTTATTTTCACAAAATTCAGTAAACGAAGCATTTTGAAATTCCCTACCATGATCAGACCTAATTCTCTTTACTTTAGTATTGAAAACAGTCTTGAATCTTTTATAAAGAATTTTAAAAGCATTAAAAGTTTCTGATTTGTCTTTTAAAAATTCTACCCAAGTGTATCTAGAGTAATCATCAACAATAACAAAAGAATACTTTTTCCCACCAATAGTCTCAGTTTCCGTAGGACCCATCAAGTCCATATGTAACAGTTCAAAACAATGTGTTGTCGAACAATGTGCCAACATTTTATGTGACACTTTGATTTGCTTACCCTTTTGACATGCTTCACAAACCTTGGTTTTGTCTAACTTTAAAGAAGGGAGACCTTTAACAGCATCAAGTCTAATCAAATCATGAATGCATCTACAATTAGCATGACCAAGTTTTTGATGCCAAAGAGTATGTTCATCTAATTTCACACTATTACACGTTTCATTCGATTCAATCAAATAACAATTGTCTACAGACCTATTACCAATCATAAGACACTCATCATCATTATTGAGCACATAGCATGAATTTTTATCAAATTTAACATGCAAATCATCATCACATAATTGACTTATACTAATCAAATTAGCACGTAAACCATCAACATGCAACACATTGGTTAACTTTGGAAAACCATGAACATTCAGAGTACCTTAACCAATTATTTTTCCTTTTGAACCACCTCCATAAGTAACATTTCCACCATCATGCATTTTATAATTTGTAAGAAATTTAATATCACCAGTCATATGTCTAGAACATCCACTATCAAAATACCATAGACCAGGAATGCATGCTTTTAAGGAGGTATAAACAACATTACATTTCATATCAGACTTACTGACCTTTTCATGATCATGTTGTTGAATATGTTGTGCTTTACTTGGCAACATATTACAAGACATTTTAGATTCCTTGTATTTAAAACAGTAAGGACGAATATGACCCTTCTTATGACAAAAATGACATACAAACTCTCTAGAATGAGAAGTAACAGATTTACTATCTCTTGCCTTAACAAATTTTATGGGCATATCATTTTGCACGATTTTTGTAGAATTAGAATCATACCCAATACCTTCTTTACCTACATTTGAAATTATCAATGCATCTTGTAATTTTTCTGCACTTTTGGTAAACTTTTTGAAGCTTAATGTTGTGCTTTCTAGTTGTTCTTTCACCTTGCATATCTCTAAATCTTTTCTAGTAAGCAATACTTCCAATTTTGCTACTGAATGCTTTAAGTCATCATTCTCTTTGATGAATTGTTGAATATTAACCTGTTCTTCACCTAAAATATTCATCTCTGAAAAAGAACTCATTAGATAACTTTCATCTGGACTGATTTTGTTTGATGTTGTCACAAATGTTAGCACATTTGTTTCAACATCAGACTCAAATTCGTCCAGTAAATCATCATTAGTATCATAAAAAAGAATTCTAGCAGAGAAAGCAAATTCATTATCTTTCTCAATGTCAGGTTCATTATCAGAATCATCACTCAAGGTAGCATTAAAATTCAATTTCTTTCTAAGCAAGGTGTTAGCACATTCATTAGCATAATGACCATATCCAGTACATGCATCACACCTAACATTCTTTCTATACTCGGGATCGAATTTAGGTTTATTACTCCTATTAAACTGTTTTGATCTATCAAAACTTTCTTTCTTTTCAAACATTTTAGGAGTAGAAGTACCTTGATTCCTATTCTGAACATTTCCTTTTAACCTATTAGCTCTATTTTTCAAAAATGAATTGAACTGCTTGGTTAATAAACAAATGTTGTCGGAAGTGTCGGAACATATTTCAGAACATTTATCATCCGAATCAACTTCAGTAACAAAAGAAATGTTTTTAGAACTAGAAGCATCATTTTTCAAAGCAACAACCTTTTTATCAGAATTAACTTCATCTCTTTGCTCAAAATTCATCTCATAAGTTTTTAAAATACTAATCAATTCATTAAGACTTATAAGATCAGTGTTTTTGGCTTCTTCAATAGCACAAATTTTTGCATCAAAACGTTTTGGTACGGTTCTTAAAACTTTATGGACTAATCTTGTATTAGAGATAGGTTCACCCAAAGAATGTGATTCATTAGAAATCCCAGTGTTCCTTTCACTATACGAAGATATATCTTCATCATCTTTCATTTTAAGATTTTCAAATTTAGTACCTAACATTTTAAGCATAGTTCTACGAACACTCTCAGAACCTTTTCAATGTTCTTGCAAACGGTCCCAAGTATCTTTTGCTGACACACAATTCGAAATGATCTTAAACATTGATACATCGGTTGATGTAAATATTGCATTAAGGGCTTTCGAATTGTAGTTAGCAACCGTTACCTCATCATTTGTCCATTCGATTTCTCGTTTGGCACTGGCTTTATGATCATCGGCTGGATGTAGAGGCTGAGTCCAACCGTATAGTACATCCTCCATGCTCTTTCATCAAGAGACTTGATATACATCCTCATCTTTGGTTTCCAATACAAATAATTAGAGCCATCTAAGATAGGAGGTTTTAGTGCGGGAGTTAATGGATATTCCATTGCAAAAATACACAAACACAGGATCTTAAACTAAATGTGTCTAGTTTGTGGCTCTGATGCCACTTGACTTTGCTGGTGCGTGAGATTAAAAATGTTTTAGAGAAGTGTTGTTAAAAATGTTGAGAACATAAAACACAACACTACACAGCGGAAGACTTAAACGCACACTTTTGCAAAGGGATATCAAAATTTTCATAGGTTATACAAAATGTATAGACTATGCTCTTCATTAGTAGGAAAACTTCACTATAACTTGTAGTGAGATAAATACAAGGTTTACACAAGAAACCTAAATTCAAGGCCGCGCAAGACCTACACAAGATCACACAAGGATCTAAACAAGACCTATAGAATAGACCTAAACAAAACCTAACACGTCTATGTTCAGCCGAACGGATTGTTAGATCAAACAATGAATGTTGTGAACAATGCCGAGACTAATGTTCCCAATATTCTGATGAACCGTGTATAACCTAGAATCTAGTGAATGACACATGATCCGTTCAACTCTAAATTACACTTTTCAGTCATACAAAAAATAATGAAATGGTGCTCTATTTATAGACATGATAATTGAGCTCTCCACTCCACAATGAAGCCAAGTAGTGGGCTTCAAAATAATCACCCATGATTGATAACTTCCAAGTTAGTGGATATTCCTCTACTCAAGCAATGGAACCGCCTGACGTTCTGGAACCTTCTGGGATCTTCACGTCTTCAACTGCCATGCCTAGACAAATAACATAACATGGAAAAATCATTAGGAAAGTTAGTAGAAAGGGCGAATTCTGATGTTGTCTAAAATGATGGCAATACATTGCATAACATTTTTCGTCAACATCAACAGAAGCAATAGTATCTATACCCACACAATCTATCTAACATTTGGTCCATAAAAGGCAAGGGAAAATGATCAACGCACACACACCAACCCGTGGCAACCCTTGTAGCCATCACTTCATTATTTTCAGTTTTAATGAGAGTCATGCCACCCTTTTTAGACACTACATGCAATGGTGACACCCAAGGGCTGTCACTAATAGGGAAGATCATATTCGCACCAAGCAATTTCAACACTTCTTTCTTAATGACCTCTTGTATTATAGGATTCACATGCATTTGTGGTTGGACCAATGGCTTAGCGTTCTCTTCTAGACGTATTCTATGCATGCATAAAGACGGATTGACACCCTTAAGATCATCAACGGTCCAACCTATGGCTGATTTATGCTTCCTAAGTGTAACAAACAATTTATCAAGTTCATCACCATTAAGAGAAGAGGATACGATTACCGGACACCTTTCATCTTCATCGAGATATGCATACTTGAGATGGTCGGGCAATGGCTTTAATGCAATCCTCGCCTCCTCTTCCTTGTCCTTGCTTGCTTCTCCTACATCCCTTGTTTCACTCTCCTCCTCTTTGATTTCCAAGAGCATCTCTTTTACTTGAGTATTCATGGGTCCTTCATCTTCATTACCTACATCATTAACAACAAGACAATCACTTTCTTTAGCTTCATTGTAGTTAGGAATCTCATAATTAGAAGTAAAGAAAGGAATTTCAGCATTTTCAAAAGCTTCTTGAATACAAAGCTCGACAACATCAAATGAGTTACAAGAAGAATTCTCCCTTGGATGCTTCATAGCATCTAGGATAGAAAAGTGAAGTTCATCCCCATTTAACTTCAAGGTCAATTCTCCATTATATACATCGATGACCGCTCGGGCGGTAGCCAAGAAAGGTCTTCCTAGAATAAGAGGAATGTCTTTGTCTTCTTCCATATCAAGAACATAGAAGTCCGCTGGAAATGTAAAATCTTTAATCCTTTCAAGTACATCCTCTATGAAGCCATTAAGAATAGTAGTTGAGCTATCCGCCAATTGGAGAGTTGTGGATGTTCCCTTCAGGTGGCCTTGATCTAAACTCTTGAATATCGAGAGTGGGATCAAGTTGATGCTTGTTCCTAAGTCACATAAGGCATTTCGTACTACACCATTCCCCATGTCACAAATAATTGTGAAACATCCCGGATCCTTCTCCTTTTTAGGGAGCTTTCTTGTCAAGGCATCACTACTTTCCTTAGTTAACTTTACCGTTTCCGGTTCATCCACTCTTCTCCTCTTGGCTAAGAGATCTTTCATAAACTTTGCATAACTTGACATTTGCTCCAATGCTTCATAAAAAGGAATATTTATGTAGAGCTTTTTGAAGACTTCTAAGAACTTGTTGAACTTGTCATCAAGCTTCTTCTTGCCGAACCTTTGAGGATATGGAATGGGCACTACCGTCTTTGGCACCCCATTTCATCAACTTCCACTTTATTCTTCTTTTCCCTCTCTTCTCTAACTCTTTTCCACTTAGGAACATATCTTTCCTCTCTTTCACTTCCACCCTTTTCTCCTTCTTCCACTAACCCTTCTTCCACCTTACTTTCCTCTTCTTTCCCTTCTTCCTTTCCTAATGGAATATGATATTCCATACCAACTCCCACATCTATATCATCAATCCTCTCCTCTTCTACTCCCTTTTCTCCATCCTCATCACAAATAGGAGCACTCGGTCTTTCATATCTTCTTCCACTTCTTAACTCAATAGCACTACACCCTTCTCTCAATTGGGCTTGAATCAAATAGGATTTGCATTCTCGAGCCCTTTGCCCACATCTTCTTGATACCTGCTCCACTTGTACCTCTAGGCTCTTTATTCTAGCTCCTTGATCTCGGCAAATTACATCGAACTTTAGGTTTGTTTCTTCTAAATGCCTAAATCCTTCACTTCTTATGTTGTCCAATTGATTGAGTATAAGATGTAGTATTTCGTTGATATAAGTGGAATCTCCTTGATGGTAGGATGTAGAAGGTATATAGTTATGTGATGTATGATGGGGTTGGTAGGATCTTTCATTTTGGTAGGGGTAAGGATGGTATGTGTAGGATGTAGAAGGTTGAGTATTTGGTGGAGGATAGGAAGAGTAGTTATATCTATCCATCTCAATGTCACAAAATCCTGCAAGAATTAACAAGTATCAAAACTCTCACAATATTACCAACAAAATTCGAACATAAAAGAAACAACAAACAAGCAAACAAACTAGCCGTCTCCCCGGCAACGGCGCCAAAAACTTGTTTGCCCAAATGGTGTCTACACGCAAGTGCACGTGATCGTTATCGTCGTGGCAAGATGACCAAGTTTATTATTTATCGAACTCAGGGAGATGGGAGATTTGTAAGGTGCAATAGTTGTTCCAATTCGAAAGCTAACAAAGCAATAAAGTGGATTGGTATCTAATGTCTACTAATGTGTCAAAATAGCAAACTACCTATCACCTTGATGTGCAAAATGAGCAAGTTATGAGAGTATGTATTAGTGTACTATCCTATGTTTCACATGGTGATGTATCACTTAATCATGCAATGAGGTATTGTACAATCAATTGGCAAGCCACTCTAACATGCAAATGTCTCCCTAGATACACATTAGAGCCTCTAATTGTTCTTTCTATTCACTAAAGATAATTCTCACTATCTTAGGAATTTTATCAAACACTTAGCATGCATTGGCCTAATAACAAGAAGATTTAGGAAAATAGACCAATTCTCATTGAGACTAACTCCCTAATGGCCCTTTCAATTAATTATGCATTCCAAGCATTCATACAAACCATCAATATAGAGAATTGATCATACAACAACTCATAGCATTCATAAGATCAATATTAGCACCACATTACTCCATAGGAATCATACACTAACACATAAAGGGATTAGCCCATGACTAATTGGTAAACAAAAGAACAATTGAACTAACTACAATCATCATTATGCAAGAATTGTAAAGAAATGTAGAAGTATTACCTATTACAATGAAAATTGGAAAGATACAAATTACCTCTAAAGCTATCTAACAATCCGGCAATGAAAAACAAAATTCAATCGGTAGAAATGTAGTCATAGCTGAGACGAGAATGTAGGAATTAACGGATCGATGATTCAAGCGGTAGATCAAAAGTTATCGATGAAATCGTAAGAAGAAAACTCACAAACCCACCTAGTAACTACCTTTCTCTCTCTCTCTAATCTAAGATTATGACTAAGATTATGAACTAGATGCCTTGAGAATCTGATCCTTGAAGTATTTATAGTGCCAACAATATTTAGTCCAAAATGCCCTTCATTAAACGCGCGAAAAGACGAAATAGCCCTCGAAAGTGTTCCCAACCGAACTTCCGCACGAACACAGGCAGGTGGTCGCATGAATCGATTCGTGCGAGCCAGTTCGTGCAAGCCTCGAAGAACGAACCAGAGATTTCCTGCACGAACCAGAGCTAGTCGTGGCACGAGTCTGGCTTGGTGGCGTACGTACCTGGCTTGGCCTCGTTCGATCGATCCTTGACTTCCTCGTTTCCTTCATATCTTGAGTTCTAGAGCTCCGATTAACTCGATTCTTTTTCCATTGCTATCCTCTCTTCGAACTCTTCGACATGGTATATCATTTGCCTCCATTGGATCAACTCACAATTCCTGAACTTTTACGAACTTGCTCGTCTTTTGCCAATTTTGCTCATTTTCACTACAAAACACAACTTTCTAGCCATAAAGGGTTAAATACACAAAGTATAGCAATTTAGGGTCAAATATGAACATAAGCACATCAAAACCATATAGAAATGGATGCAAAAAGATGCAATTATGACCCTAATCAAGTGATCAAGTACCTCATCCACCATAGCAGCAAAGATAATACTCCCAAAAATCAATGGGTGAGCAAAGTTCGAGCACATCTTTGGAGGACATCGTGAAATCACTTGCCACAAGATCTTTGAAATTTCAGCATGACCTCATTCTAGCATCACGAATCTTGAGAATCAAATGAGTCAATTAGCCACTACAGTGAATCGCTTGGAGAGTTAATACAGTGGACAGTAGCCATCTGCACCAGAAGTAAACTGACTAGAAATTTGTGTTCGTACATAAATGAACTTTTCTACAAGTGTATAGGATCGTGTAGTGGTAACCTGACCAACTTAAATTATTATTATCAAACCCAGAGGAAGCAATGACACAATTCTAATTTTATGGTTTGTGTGAGTTGTGGAATCAAATAAAAAAGAATAAAATTGCAGGGGTTGTGTTTGCCAAAATTGTGCTCTCACGCAAGTGTACGTGGTCGTCATATACGTGACAAGTTAACCAAGTAATAAAATATATCGAACTCAGGGAAACGGGCAATAAATCGCAAGTATGTTGTTTCTCAAGTAGTATCTATGAAAACAAGAAAGATGGTCTTGAATTTCTAGCTACTTCTCAATGCAAGAATATTGAAATCTAACTATCACATTTATTGAAAGGCATTAGTGTAATCCCATTATGGTTCATCTAGTGTCTACCAATCCTAGCATGCAAGATCCCTTGATTTGATTAACTAAGCCTATAAGACTTGTTAAGTGTCTAGATCTCTCTACAACACTCAACACTTTAATTGAGAGGTCTTTACTCCTAAACAATTCTCATTGACATAAGAGCAATTAAGCGAACACTTGGTGGGCACAAAATTCTATTAAGAGATTCTATGAATTAACTCAATTCTCAATTGTTGCTAACTCATATGGGCTCAAATTATCCAATTGAACATACCAAGCATTCAAACAATTCATCAAAATAGAGAATTAATCATTCAAGTTCACTAATCATGTAGTAGGATCAATAGAACACTAAACTACACCATAATGATCATACACAAATGCAAATAGGAATTAGTCTGATTAGTGTCATAATTGCATCTTTTTGCATCCATTTGTATATGGTTTTGATGTGCTTATATTCATATTTGACCCTAATTTGGTATACTTTGTGCTATTAACCCTTTGGTGGCAAGAAAATGTGCTTTGTAGGTAAAAACGAGCAAAAATGAGCAATTCCCAACTATTGGATATAAGATGATGGAATCCGAGCTCATAGGGATGTTTATAATACTCAATTGAAGACCCTAGGAGGCCTAGATAAGTCGTGGGATCGAATATGCAAAAGTCAAAATCAGAAGCGACCGAGCGCCGGCTCAAGGACGACCGAGCCACAACCCTTTAGCGTCCGAGCGAAATCACTCTGGACAGCCAAATCCTGGCCGCTCGGTCAGTAGTTCATGGGCGCTCGGTCAGCACACTGGTTCAGCGTCCGAGCGCAGCCCTTCCAGCGACCGAGCGCGAGTCCGGATTTTCACTTTTTCGGGGTATTCTCGTCTTTTCGCGTGTTTAATGAAGGGCATATTGGACCAAGCATTGTGGGCACTATAAATACCTCAAGGATCAGATTCTCAATCATCATCTTCATTAGTTAGATCATTAGGTAGTTTTAGAGAGAGAGATTAGAGGTTATTAGTGGGTTCTTAGTTAGATTTCATACTTCTATCTACAATTACTTTTGATCCATCCATTGGATCTTTAATCCGTTTTCTCCATTAGATTAGTCTCGTTCTTAGCTACGATTCTACGGTTCAATTTACGTTTACAAGCTTTGGATCAAGATTTAGCACTTTGGAGGTTTGTAGATTGTATTCAATTTCTTCCACTTATGGTAAGTTTTCCTTTAATTCTCTTGTTATAGTTCTTATTCATGATTATTAGAATGTTAATTGATGATTTGCACTTCCAATTAGCCATGGGCTAATTCCTTGTTGCATGGTTGTATGAATACTATGGTAAATTTAGTCTCTTGTTAATCCTATGCATGAATTAGTGATCTTATTGAATTAGTTCTCTTATTAATGACTTGTATGAATGCTTGGGATGTTTAATTGGAATGTATGGCTTATATGTTTTAGCAATGAAATGAGAATTGAGCTATAAGAACTTTATGCATACCAAGTGTTTGATATTTGGCTTGCATGATCAATGAGAATAGCATATTAGCCTAAGACCTCTTAATTGGAGTGTTAGGAGTTGTAGAGAGATCTAGACACCTAATAGAGCCCTTACCTTGTGTTGTAGAGAGATCTATACACTAGTTGGTTTGACTAAGACACCAAGAGACCTTTTACATGCTAGGATGGATAGGATTCTAGAGGAACCATAGTAGGATTACTTCCATGTACACTTCACACTTGCTCACTTCTTTGAGATGATAGTTAGGATTTACTTTGCTTTGCCATAGTAGATAGAATCCTTGATGGTTTTCTTGCTTTCCTAGCTATTAGCCTTTTGTAGACATTCAATGCTTGCTTGATATCGCATCGTTTCCCTGTGTTCGATATTTAACTTGGTTAACTTGCCACGACAACAACGACCACGTTCACTTGCGTGGAAATCATCAAGATTTTGGCAAATAAGTTTTAGGCGCCATTGCCGGGGAAACGGTCTCTTTGTCAAGCTAGTTGATGTTTATTTACATTTCTTTTCTTTATTTTGTTTCTTTGTTTTTCTTGACTATTCTTGGTGAGTGTTGATATTTTCTTATTTTTGTAGGAGTGAACTCAATAGAAGATGGACGGATACAACCATTACTCGTATCCTCCACAATACACATACCCTCCTCAACCATACACATATCAACCTAATCCATATTCACCATCTCCATATCAACTACCTCCTCAACAATCCTACAACCATCCATACCATTATCCCTATCCAAGTTCATACTTATATCCTTCTCCTCCTTCCATTTATAAGGAAGAAGAAGTAGAAAAAGAAGAGAAAGAAGAAGATCAACCAAAAGAAGACGTATATGATCAAATTGATCAATTTCTTAAAGAGAATAAAGATTTGAATAATGAAGACTTCAAGATTATCTTGCACTATAATGATAAAGGATCTTATGATCCTTCTTCTTTCACTATTCATTCTATATATCTTGACAAAGAAATTTATGACTCTACTTCTTATGTTAAAATTGATAGGAATCAAGTAGAAGATGAAGGAGAAAAAGAAGGGGAGGATGAGAAAGAGGACCAAATTGTGGCGAAAAGGATAGAGGTCATTCAACTTGTCGAGGAAGAGGAATGTCCACTCATGGACATGAGCAAGATCGAAGACTAACATCAAGATAAAGAGGAAGAGGAGCCTTTAAGTGAAATGAGCATTTCTTTACCCTTGGACTCTTCTACTATAGCTTATGTTGATAATATTGTTTATATTGATTTCATCTTACCTCTTGATATAGTTGATAATAAGATTGAGTTGAGAGTATTTTTAAATATTTTTGAAAGTCGAAAAAGGGGTTGGATAGGAATGATGAGGAAAGAAGAGGTGCATAAATGTGCTTATAAGCTTAAATTGATAAGGAAATTGGGGGTGTGGGGTAGAAATCCTACATGTTTCCTTATTCATAATGCTTTGAGATTGTTTGATGGGGAGGAGGTCAAATATCCTTGGCCATTTAGCTAACATTGGTGTCGTCCGGCTAGGGGACGTTAAATCCAAGCACTAGATGGGAGGCAACCCATCCAAAAAGTTTTTGTGTACTTGTTGGATTTGTGGTTTAAATAGTTTTGTTTTTGTTTCATTGATTTACTTGGAGGATTGGGAAGTAAGTGTGTTTTACTCATCTTGGTCTTTATTGTGAGCTAATATCGTCTCATTGCTCTTGTGATAGGTTGAGCTTATTTCATTGATTAGGGATGTGCAAATTATTGGTAGGATGAGTATTGAAGAAGTGTTGTGCATGAATGAGTGCCTAGTTGCTTAATTCTAGCCATATTCATCATTCTTGTCCAAACTTTTAGGATTTATAGTCCGAAAAAGTTTGGGGGGGTGTGATCATTCTTCATATGAGCTATTTGATGATGATTGGTGATGTTTGTAGTGGTTTAAAATGGTTTGAAATGGTGTAGGAAATTTAATTTCGGAAATTGGTGAAAAATAGCCCTGACGTAGTGCCGGCTTTGAAGCGTCCAAGCGCCCACCTTGAGCTGACCGAGCGAATAGCTACGGCCCAGGGCAAATTTTTGTCGCTCAATCAGGAAGCCTGAGCCATGTCCGAGCAGCGACAGAAGGACGTCCGAGCAGCGACAGAAGGACGTCCGAGCAGTGGTCAACAGGCGACCGGGCGGGAGTCAAGAGGTAAGAATCTTTGACACCTTTTTCCATCTTTGACTACACTTTTTTCTACACCATTGTACACCATTTTCCACACACAAACACACATATTTTACACCACATTCTTGCACACACACTCTTCCAAAATACACAAGAAGAGGAGAGGAAATTCTTGGAATTCATGCTCTACATTTCTACTCTTCACTTCCTTCCATAGGTATGTTTTCTATACTCCCTTCTTACTTATGCTTGATACTTGCTTCCTTTTCCTCATGTTAGTTTCTTGTTTTGTAGATTGCTATTTTGAGCTTATGTGTTGATTCTTGTTGTATTGTGCTTTATTGTGCATTGCATGATCTTTTCTCCACTCTTTGCCAAAAATTTTGGACTCTTGGTCCAAAAAAGTTTGGGGGGGGTGTGTTCATTTCGCAAATCTCATTGCAATGCTAAGTTTAGGATGACTCTAGTGCTTCTATGATGTTTTTATATCATGTGCTTATATGAATCCTTTGTTTTGCTTGTTGATTTTTGTCATATTGTTGCTAGTTGAGAGTAGTGTGGCATGAGATATGCTTATGGTTGTGTAGATTGATTACATTTTAAATATGCATGTATTTTACCTATTTTGTGTATTATTTTGTGTACTATAATGTATTGTTTAGAGTATTTATATATAATTTCACACTTTCTAATTAGTTATAAGTATTTATGTTTTCTATATAAATAAGAGACATATGTATAATTCAACATGGCCATTATGTCTATTGTATATTGTTGAGGTCTTAAGTGGAGTTATACTTATCCAAATTTTATGATATTGAACACCTAAGACAATGTACTAAATACTTAAGACATTTTAGTGATCCAATTTTACAAGTTTGGATTGTATTTGTACTCAAAAGTGAAGACTCTATTTCTGTCCAATGATTGGACTCAAAACACATTTTCGTATTTCCACAATATCTGGAGCTTCACTAATCCAATTGAACCAATTCCAGTTTTATTTGATCACTAATTCGTTTCTCTACAACTTTTCTTCAGAGCTCAATTGTCAAAAGTTCCGGCTTCAATGGTCAAAATGACAATCAATGCAAGGACTTCAGAATTCCGCCATCTCAGGGCACATGTTGGGAAACAATTCACCATAATTCACACAAAAGTCCAATTTACACAAGACCAAAGCCATTGGTTAGCCAAGAAATTCATAAAGACACAGTAAAAATATTAAAGGCGTTGATTTGGTTCAAGCTGAGATATCTACTTTTCAAAAGACCACCATAAATACACGGAGAAAAACAATCCAGTTTTACCAACTTCACTATTCTGGTCATAACTCACAATCTAGAGATCCGATTTTTGAGATCTTAGACTCCTTGGAAATATAATCCAACGGCATAAAACTTTAGTTCAGAAGTCAAGAAGAAATTAGGACGGCAAGCGCAATTAAATTACTGATCTTTACAGGCCACGTGAATTGGTTCCTAAAGTCTCCATGATTCACTATTTGGAGGCCTATATAAAGAGCCCTTTAGCAACCCTTGAAGGCATCCCATAATCCTTCTATCTTCGTCTAGTATCTCTCTTAGAAATATGAGTTCTTATTGTATTAGTATGAGTAGCTAAATATTTTACTAGAGTTAGGGATGAAGCTTTAGTAAAGTATTAGTAATGTTCTTGGTTATTCAATAAAGATTTTCA
>JAPKLY010001993.1:0-31216 GCA_026898435.1 Prunella vulgaris | reverse complement strand
CCCAAAGAATTCTTTAGTAATACCCGAAGAATAGATAATAAATACCCAAAAAAATATTTAGTAATACGAATAATATTATGTAAATACCCAAAGATGTCTTTAGTAATACCCAAAGAATTCTTTAGTAATACCCGAATAATAGATAATAAATACCCAAAGAAATATTTAGTGATACGAGAAAAGCAATGAAACGTGAAAACTTTCCTTGATTTCGTTGAACTGAAGGAGGATACCAATTCCACTCATTTTTTTCAAAGATTTCGTCAAATGCTTCCAATTTTCCAGAGCATCGGCTTCTTCATCATCTCTGATGATTGGCTGCTGTGATTTCTCTCCTCCGGTGATGCTCTGAAATTCCGGCGATATGGTTTTGATTCCACTTTCCGGAAGAGATAAGTTGCAGGTCGGTGGTGGCTGCTTTTCTCTTTTCCCTGCGGTTTGTTGCTTCAAACGATGGAGAACAGGGCAGTGGCTTCTTCTTCGTCTCCCCCGGTGTGGCAGAAGCTTCGTTTCTTCTTCATCGGCAGATCGGATTCAGGCAGCCATGGATTCCGGCGTTTGGAACGGTAACTTCCAGGCGTGGCAACTTCTCCCTCCGATATAGGATTGTCTGCTGTTGGCGCTTTCATTTTCCGGCAATAAAGGTTGTGTGGTGGGTTGAGGAATGAGAGTGGATTGCAGATTTGATTTTTTATTCCTTTGTTGAAGCTAATGTGGATAATAAGATGCCACGTTTGCCCTCTTTGTCAAACTATAACCAGCCACTATGGCTTCCATTCCCTAAATCTGATTCTGCATATGAACATCTACAAAATGGGCATGCAACACAGAACATGATTGAAACAATAAAACGAAAACAGGAGTCATTTTCCTCCCACTCACTATCAATGATAAACCCCTGAAAGTCAAAGTCTATTTGTTTAACTAATACCCCAAGAACATATTTGTAATACCTGAAGAACAAATTATTAATACCCCAAGAACAATTATTAATACTTGAAGAATAATTTAGTTATACCCCAAAAACACACAGTGCGGCGTGTACTGTGTGTTTCTGGAAATATCAAATCAAATTCAAAATTAAAGTAAAATCAAGGTGCATAGTATGCACAGGGGTGCATACTAGAATTTGCGACCAAGAATTTTGAATTGTGACAATATCTTTTAAATAGATTTTTTTTAAAATTACTTTTTAAAAATAATAATTTTTAATTAATAAGTGACACATTTTAAATTATATGCTGATCAAATAGTATATATTGGTCTCATATGGTTTCACACAAAACTCTCTCATTAATATGTGTATAACAAGTAAAATATTTTAAACATGAGATAATATTAAAAAGAAAGAATAAAAAGATATATTAACCCAAAACTATAAAAAGAACTGTTAAAATTGATCTAAATTAAATTTAATGTAGTTAGACAATTAAATAAATAAATAAAATTATAAACAATTCATATCTAACAATGAAACTGATCAACAAAGTTGGTCTAATTAAAAGTAGAAAAATATATCCACTAAAAAATAGAAAAATATATCCACTAAAAAATAGAGAAATCCAGGTTATTGCACATTATTTTATTAATATATATAATTAAATTATTATATATTTAATATATATATATATTTATTAAGTTGGGGTTTGGGGTACAACTGTATCCTTGTTCCATGCTGGGTCCGCCAGTGCATCGGTCAAACAAAATTATGCAAGGAAAGCCGACCGTCCAAGAGCCAACCTTCCAGATTTCAAGTAGCCCGTCCCTAGCTAAACGATTAACTCCAGCATGGAGACGGACTAGGGGACTGGCTAGCGAATTGTGTTCGCACACAAATGTACTTTCATACAAGTGTATTCGTGTAGTGATAAGCTGATCAAGTTATATATATCGAATCCACGGGAATCAATGAGACAATTCTAATTCTTTGGTTTGTATGAGTTGTTGAATCAAATAAATAAGAATGAAATTGTAAATTTGGTTTTTATCTAATGACTAATAAAGCAGATAATAAAAGGAATTAAATATTAAGAATCAAGAAGTAACTAACTATCACTTATATGTGCAGAATGGTGAGATGCTTCGGGTGAATTCCGTTATACCAATTACAATCAATTGCCTAAAATTTCTTTGTAAAGGTTATCTAATGAGTAAGCCAGACATTTATGTCCTGCTAAAATAGAACTCTCATTCATATTCCAACACCTTAGTAGTCTTGTTCTCATTGCCTAAGCATCTATCAATGTCATAGGAACATTAACCCTTAAATCTATAAGTTATTACTATCAGTTGAATACCCTTATCCTTCTCACTCAACTCTCGTATTGTTGTGATTTTGACTCAAATATTAATTAATAGTAATTAAAACCCTAAGTGTCTCAGTGAGCTACTAAAAGGACTCATCTCATACCTACAAAAGAAATTAAAGACAATGACTTTAATGATTCATAATCTTCCTTCACCACTAATGTGTGAACAGAAATAACTGAGACAAAAGAAATTAAGAAAAATAACATCGAAAATATTTAACAAGAATTGATGAAATAAAAAATACGCATAAAACCTAATTAATTAGAACTTAAAATTAAAATCAAAACGAATAACAAATAATTTCTGAAAATCTTCAAAATAAAAATTGAAAAAAAAAGCAAAATCAGAAATTATTGTCTTTAAAGCCTAAAACCTCGTGTGCGTGAAAAAATATGTAAAACCTATTACTCTAACCTACTGCATGTTATCTACTGTAACCTACTGCCATCAGTCTCTGTAATGCGTTGCCGAAAAATATATATATCTCTTTTAAAGCAAAATGGGCTGAAAAAATAAAAAATTAAAGCGTTTGGGCTTAACAAATGACTGAGGCCCAGTTACATTCCTCCAATAATCGTATGCGGGGGAGTCGGTTGTGCATCAATGGCGGTTTGCGTGCGATTCCGGCTGGGATGACGACGGCGGTCGCGTGTTAAGGATCTTCTTCGGCGGGAGAACGGTTTCGAACAGAGAGGCGGCAGGTTACAGGCGTTACGGTGGTTTCGTCGATGGTTACAGGCGTTACGGCTTTCATAGGCGTGAACGGCTTGGGTCGATTGAGAGCTTGCAGCGGCTGTGTGGAATCAGTGACGATTTTCAGCTTTGAGGCGCTGTTGATGCAGTGATTGGGTCTAAATGCATACAAATATCTATAAATTTATCTCTAAATGATCACAAATTGATCCTAATCAGGTTTAAGAGAAGATAAATAATTATCGTGGTAAACAAAAATAATTTTAGGTGATTGGCTCAAAAGTAATGATCCACCTTTCCGCCCAACACACTCATTAAATAAAGCAAAGTTCACAGTCCAAATTAAAGTAGCTGAAGAGTAAGACAAGACTCCGCGCCCAAAGAAGACTTATCGCCCTATCTAGCCTAACCAGCCAAGAGGCTGATCGCCTAAAGAACATCAATTCAAGAAACAAGCACGGAGGGATCCAATTAGGAGAAAATCCATGGGACACGTGTCAAAAGAGGGCATTTGCCATGTCATGCTGTAACATTAACTATAGGGATTAAAGTTTTTTTTTGTCCTATAATTAATTTGTCAAAAATTTGAATTTGGTCCACATGGATTACATATTTTGATTTTGGTCCTATAAGTTTGAAAATATTTTGATTTTGGTCCTTTAACAAACTTACAGTACCAAAATCAAATTTAATTTTGGTCCTGTATGTTTGTAAAATGATCAAAATCAAAATATTTTTAAACTTATAGGACCGAAATCAAAATATGTAATCAAAAGGACCAAATTCAAAATGAAACAAAGTTATAGGGCTTATAAATTTTTAATTCCTTAATTATATGATGTCACTTCCTACTTGCTTGTATATTTTTTTAAAAAAAATCCTTACTTAACAAAAGAGGGGTAATGAGTCATTGTGTAAGAAAAAAATAAGCAATAAGGTAAAAAGAAGAGCAGTTCTTGAAGGAAAATTTCCATGTTTTGCTTGATAAATAGTTCCTGATTAACAACTACCCTAATTGGTTTAAGTATCAATATCATCCACAAATATATGTAAAAAAATATATTTAGTCTGATGGTAACACATTTTGTCTTACAATAACATGCTTTTGCCCATATAATAGTACAAACTGGGAGCGAAAATCTTAGATTTTGTCTTGCTCGAGATTTTGGGAAATTTTGTCCAAATACAACCCACCCGATTGTGAATTTCTAATAAGGGTTATTCTATGGATTTTTCATCTGTATAATATTTTATAAGATTATTTGTATTTATTTTTGTATTGGTTGTATACCCATGACAGGAAAATTTCCTAATCACAGCATTCAAATGGAAAGATGCAACAACCACCACGAGCAGGATCGCCGTAGATCCCCTCTAATCCTGCTCCTGTCAGTAAATACTTCTCAATCAATCAATCAATTAATAAATAAAAATTAGGGTTAATTATGATAAAAATCACCTAACTTTATATTTTTTATTATCAATTACAACATATTCTTTTAGACTTTGCAATTCGAGATGCCACCATTTTAAGTTCGTCACTTTGAAACATCTGACCTTTTTCTATAATAATTAAATGACGTTTCTGCGGAAATGCCACGTAGATGCCTGGATTATTATTTTTAATTAAGACCATATTTTTAAAAAACGTTGGGGCTGAGAATTGGTTTCATTAACACATGGTGATCCAGTTATCTTGTTAATTTTAAAAAAGAAAAGAAAAAAGAAATGGCATTTCAAAGCAAAAATATGATGTCTCGAATTACAGAGAAAAAAAAGATATGTTGTAATTGAAAAAAACAAAAATCTCGTTCAAAACTTGTTCATAATATGAAATTTATACTGTTACGTTCATTTAGTCATAATGTAACATCCATTTAGTTACAATTATACTTATAAACTAATATTACAATGTAAAATGATATGAATATTAGTTTATAAGAGTAATGATATCACTGATTGAATGTTACCATGAACAAGTTTCATGAGAGATTAATTAGTTACTAGTGTGAAAGTATAGATTAAAACTTAATGGTACTCTTTTTTAAAAAGATATAGCAGGCAGTATATATTTTAAGAAGAGTATTTTTTTCGTCCTTTATCTTTCACCTATTATGGTTTTGGTCCTCTTTATTATTAAAATTTGGTTTTAGTCCTTTTTCTTTAAAAATATTGATTTCCATCCTTTAACTTCATAAAAAATTGATTTTCGTCATTTATCTTTTTAAAATTTTTTATTTTCGTCCTTTTTGAAAGATTAAAGATTAAAATAAAATTTTAATAGTTAGAGGATCAAAATTATAATAGGTGAAAGATGAAGGATGAAAAAAACTATTTTCCGTATATTTTAGTTGAGGTGCTCCCATAAACCATTGTTACCTCGGTAAAATTGGGCTGTGAAGTTGGCAAAAGGCTCTCCATCTGGAATTTCGCCGATCAGCTCATTAGATGAAACATCGAGGTAAGTAAGATGTTCCAGCGTCTCGAACGACTTGGGGATCGGACCAGAAAAGTTGTTGCGGGACAAGTCCAAGTGCTGCAAAACCTTCAAAGTAGCAAGAGATTCATTTATAGGGCCATCCATTTTGTTATTTGACAGAGAGAGATATATTATACTCTGAAGCTTTGAAATAGCTCTTGGAATTTCGCCAGAAATTTGATTTCCAGATAGATCCAACTCTGCAAGACTCTTCATATTACCAATTTCTTGGGATAAACAACCATCCAAGAAATTGTTGGACAAGTTCATCTTTTGAATCCGCTCATTAGACCATAAAGCTGACGGAATGCCGGAATTGAATCCATTGGAAGCCAAATTGATTTCTGTCAACTTAGAAAAGCTCCCTAAACACTCTGGAACTTCTCCGGAGAAATTATTCTTGCTCAAATCGACGCGATACAAATTTTCCAGCTTGCACAAGACATCAGAGATGCCACCCTGCATCTTATTGCCATAAAGATCCAAATTCTGCAAGTTTCTTAAATTCTCCAATCCAGTGGGAAGAGTGCCAGTCAAGACATTATTCGAAAGGTCGAGTTTTTTGACCCTGGAAAGATTCGAAATGGATTCTGGAATCTTTCCAAGGAACTTGTTGTGCCCGAGAAAGAGAAATTCGATGCTCGCAAGTCCCCTGATTCGAGAAAATGGAAGAATGCCGGAGAGATTGTTTAATGGGAGTGATAAAATTTGTAATCTGGAGAGATTAAAAAGTGATTCTGGCACTTTACCACGTAGCATGTTGTTACCAAGAGAGAACCAATTTAAATGAGATAGTTGTCCAATTTCTGTAGGAAGTGTCCCATAAATTCTGTTTTCAGGGACATCGAATATCTGCAAATTTGACAGGTTGCCGATTGAGGGGGGAATAGTACCCGTAAATCCGTTGCGGCCCAAGCCGAGAACCTGAATTGCTGATAAGTTCCACATTCCAGTCGGGATACTTCCGGCGAATCTGTTCAGCGACAGAATTAGAGTTGTGAGAGAGTGACAAAGCATCAGAGTGGAAGGGATCTCTCCTCTGAATTGATTATTTTCAAGCCCCAAGTATTGTAGCTTTCTTTGACTGCAAATTTGTTTTGGAATTCTTCCGGTCATATGGTTTGATGCCACATTCATCTTTAGCAGAGAAGATATGTTGAAGATTGTCGGAGGTAATTCTCCTGAAAGAAATCCAGAACTTGAGATATTGTCTTAATTTATGTGAGAGTTAGAACAGAGAAAATTATATAAGGGACTGAGATTGAAAATATTTCAACACCGTAATTAAAGGCTCCACTTGGATGAATGAATTTGAAAATAGACGGATTTTTAAAAATATACATTTCAAGTTAAGAATTATAAAGGGATAGGAGAGAAGGGAAAAAATAAGGAGAAATAGAGATGGAAAGGGATAGAGAGGAGAGATTTCAAATGACATGATTTTGAAGATGATTTAGAATTCTTGCATTTTAAACATAAATCAAATCTAAGTATTTATAAATTAATGGAAAGAATGATTATTTGTGTGTGAGATTCATGAATTTCAAATTCACTCATCAAAATGGAGGCCTTAGTAAAAGGATGACCATATTATTTTGGATTGACAAAATCAGGATAACTTCTCAATATGGAAAAATAAGTATCATAACTTTTTTAAATTGACAATTTAAGGATCATAATTCTAAAAATTTATTGAGGCTAAATTTAGCATTAGTTCAAGTTAAATATGCTAAAATGGCTCAATTTGCCCGATTTGCATTGATTCAGACTGATTTATCCTCAATTTATCACATTTAAAAGTTATAGTTCTCATTTTGTAAGCTCAAAAAGTTACAGTCCTCATAATGCTTCCACATAAGTTATTGTCCTGAAAAAAATATTAATTCAATGAAACCAGTAATAGAAATGAATATGAGGGTATAGTTATGAGTTCAAAATATTTTTGATCCCGTAACTTTTCAAATGTTTTTTCATAAATCATCACAAAATAAAATAAAAAAATTTATATACTCTAATAAATTTGTTTAGTTCTTGATGTACATCCACTTTTGGCTCGTGCATTGTTCCGTAATTTTCTCTTCTCACAAATCATCCCAAGGCTAGTTCCAAAAACGACGACGTATGGAAACAAATGGACGTAAAATTGAGCAATGTGCAGAGTTTCAAGACAAATAATTTTTAATTAGGGATCAAGGATTTATAAGCCCTGTAACTTTGCTTCATTTTTAATTTGGTCCTTTAAATTATAAATTTTGATTTTGGTCCTGTAATTTTGAAAATATTTTGATTTTGGTCCTTTTACAAACATACAGGCTATTTTCAAACTTATAGGACCAAAATCAAAATGTTTAATCCATTTGGACCAAATTCAAATTTGTGACAAGTTATAGAACTAAGAAAATTCTAATCCCTTTTAATTATTTTGGGATGATTTGCAAAGATGATGAAAGTTACGACAACAGAAAATACTTTTAACTATTAGCAGTTAATAATAATAAAAGATGATAAATCATCATGATACGGGATAATTGCACTTTTTGTCCCAAAACTGCAATTTTTACTCATTCTCTGGGAACCAAAACTCTAAATTACACATTCTCTTGGAACCAAAAGTATAGAAAAAAACTATGGGACAAAAAATGCCCTTTTAACTCTAAAGGACAGTTTTGAAATGAAAAAATTCTTTTAGGGCCAAAAGTTTAATTCTTCCGTCATGATACTTAGTACGAGGCAGTGAGACTCCAAGTAATTAATAAGTGGGTTGCAAAAAGGTTGTGAGAAGCTTACTGTGGGAGGCTAAAATAGGAAAGATTATATATTTATTGTGGGACGGAAGGAGTATATTTTAGCACCTTGTACGTCACATAAATTTAGAGCAGATTAGTACATGCATGGGTTTCATACTCGCTCTCATCGCATATTTAACAAAAAAACAAAAGAGGTATTAATTACCTGTGAGTTGGTTGTTCCCCAGAATGAATTGTTGAATCTGTGATAAATTCCCAAATCCTTGCGGAATATTTCCGGTAAGATTGTTCCAAGACACATCAAATATCTTAAGCTTTGCACACGAGGACAGACTTGTCGGAATATCTCCACTTAAAAGATTATTGGACAGTTTTAAGGCCTCCATTTCCCTCAACAATCCGAGGCTCTCCGGCATGCCATCACTGAGCTTATTGAACGAAATGTCCAAAACACGAATCTTTCTCAAGTTGCCAATTTCACTAGGGATTGCTCCGTTAATGATGTTCCTGCTGATGTCCAAGACTGTGAGGAATGATAGGTCGCCGATTTCTCTGCAGATAGTTCCTCGTAAGCCCGTGTTGGAAAGATTCAAGCCTGTTACTCTTGGATGCTCCTGCTGGCTACAGCTAACACCAATCCAATTGCAGAAGGAGGTTTCTTGCGACCAATTTTTGGACAAGATTTCGGAATTTAAACATGTTTTGAGGGCTACGAGGGAAGACTCATCTATACTCGACGTGTTAAGTGGTGCAATGGACCACATTTTCAAACAAAATACTCCAACGAACAATAGAATTGCTCTTTCTTTCCCCATTTTCTATGAGAGAGAGACAGAATTGTACAATTGAAAAAGGTATAGAAATACGAATTATACTACATAGAGAGAAGTATTTGCATATATAGTTTCTTTGGCA
The DNA here is from genome assembly GCA_026898435.1 of Prunella vulgaris. Lineage (NCBI taxonomy): Eukaryota > Viridiplantae > Streptophyta > Magnoliopsida > Lamiales > Lamiaceae > Prunella > Prunella vulgaris. Next base: position 22,072 of record JAPKLY010001993.1, on the reverse strand, counting down.
GCTGCCCGGGAAGACTTCAAAAGTCTTAAAAACAAATGAGAGTTGGAGGATTTTCAATAAACTTCGGGTAAAATGCACAAATGGTTCTATGAGAATTATTAGTGCTCATGAATTTGGTCTTTTTTCTAACATAAATGGTCTCATAAGATTTTTTCGTTAAAATAATGGATTAATGTGAAACCAAATCTGTTGAATACAAATTCTAATGAGATTATATGTGCAAATTTTTTTTATGGGTGAAACTAAATATGCTAAAAAAAGACCATAAACATGAAATTAGATCTGTGGGTATAAATTTTTATGGGATTAAAAGTGCAATTTACTCAATAAACTTCCAACATGGCTTTGTTTGAGAACCACTCATTCTGACATATAAAAATTAGATCAATTTTGGTCATTTCACATGTGAGGTCTTCCAAGAATTACCACTCATTTTGATATATAAAAAATTTGAAATATTCTCACCAAAATATATTGATAATTATTTTATTTGAATCTTGTAAGTTATAATGTGATATTTTCGAAATTTATGTGGCCCATATTAATTTTAGTCATCACCGATGTTCACAAACAACCGTCACATATTAATTTCCAAAATGTAAAATATTAATTGATAATGACCCAACTATTTAATAATGATAGTTAAGTTGGTGATGACTAATATGGACCATCTGATTTGAAAATATGGCTTCTAATAGGATTTAACATTAATATGGACCATTTCTGCATTTGAAAAACTGGGCCACGTGCTTTTGAAAATATGGCTTCTAACATTTAGATAAGACCTTGACTTTTTTTTTTTTTTTTTAAGGACCTTGACTTGAGTAGAGTTGCCTTCTCTATAGGTTATTTGTAACCTAATTTTTTAAATTTCATGTTTTCAATATTTATAATAAAAAGGGAAAATTACAAAATAAACAGTATGCATCCCCCCTGTTCCAAGAAATAGGAGTGCCCCCTGATTTAAATGATTACTTCAACCGATGATATCATGGTCTAGAATAGATACACAGCGGTCCAGTGGCGGACCAAGAATTTTGAAATGTGACAATATTTTTTTAAATAGATTTTTAAAAAAAATTACTTTTTAAAAGTAATAATTTTTTAATTATTAAATGATACATTTTAAATTATATGCTGATCAAATAATATATATTGGTCTCACATGGTCTCACACAAAACTCTTTTATTAATATGTGTATAAGAAGTAAAATATTTTAAACAAGAGATGATATTAAAAAGAAAGAATAAAAGGATATATTAACCCAAAAACTATAAAAATAACTGTTAAAAAAATAAGAAATAGTCTAAATTAAATTTAATGCAGTTAGGTAGATAAATAAAATTATAAACAATTGATATCTAACAATGAAACTGATCAACAAAGTTGGTCCAATTAAAAATAGAAAAATATATCCACTAAAAAATAATAGAGAAATCCAGGTTATTGCATATTATTTTATTAATATAATTAAATGATTATATATGTAATATATATGTATATTTATTTATTAAGTTGGGTGTTTGGGGTACAACTGTACCCTTGTTCTATGCTGAGTCCGCCAGTGCATCGATCAGACAAAATGATGCAAGGAAAGTCGATCGTCGACAAAGAGCCAACCTTCCAGATTTCACGTATCCCGTCCCTAGCTATTCGATTAACTCCAGCATGAAGACGGACTAGGGGGCTGACTAGCGATTTGTATTCGCACACAAATGCATTTTTCTACAAGTGTATAGGATCGTGTAGTGGTAAGCTGACCAAGTTATAGATATCGAATCCACGGGAAGCAATGAGACAATTCTAATTCTTTGGTTTGTGCGAGTTGTGGAATCAAATAAACAAGAATGAAAATACAAATTTGGTTTCTATCTAATGACTAATTAAAGCAGATAATAAGAGGAATTAAATATTAAGAATCAAGAACTAACTATCACTTATGTGTGCAGAATGGTGAGATACTTCGGGTGAATTTCGTTATGTACCAGTTACAATCAATTGCCTAAAATTTCTTTGTAAAGGTTATCTAATGAGTAAGCTAGACATTACTGTCCTGTTAAAATAGAACTCTTATTTTACTCATGTGCCGAACACATGTTATATTTCAATTTAGTCCTATAATAATTCAAATCTAACTAAATTAGTCCTAATTCCGCCAGAAAATATAATATGTGACCTACACATGAGTAAAACGATGTCGTTAAGTCAATTCAAGCGACTTAGAACTAATTTAGTTAGATTTGAATTGTTATGAGACTAAATTGAAATATTACATAGTTATGGGACCAAATCAAAAAAGAAAAAAATTATGGGACAATTTTGATATTAATCCCCTCCAAACATCCACCATGGTTGATATTTATCCAGTATCTGTAAACATCCACCATGAATGAGAACAAATAAACGTTGCATATCCAGTTAGTTCGGTCAACATATATAGGGTAAAATTGTTTTTTTCAAGACATTATCCTTGCCCAAAACTCATGTCAGAACTCTTTATTGTTTGAGTTCGAATTGGTCTTGTAACTTTATAAAACTCAACAATTTGTTTTCTTTTATTGACACTAAATGAACGTGAGAAAAAAAGTTGTTTAGTCCCATAACTTATTGACTATCAGCTTTTGGTCCAAAAAATTTAAAAATTTTAATTTGGTCCCGTAACTCTTAGAGTTTGTCCAATTTTGGTCCCAAAAATTTTAACTTTTCGATTTTGGTTCTGTAACTCTTCGAGTTTGTCCAATTTTTGTCTCATTTTTATCAAAAAAGTGAAATAATATTGTTTTTTGCCATGCACGGTGCACATGGTAGTTGAATTTGGAACTTTCCATTAGGGGTGGGAATAGGCCAGGCTACCGACAGGGGCCTACGGCCCGGCCTACTAAAAGCCTTGTTCGGCTCGGCCTATTTAATTAATAGGTCAAGTTCAGGCCTTTTCAAAAGTCTATTTAGTTAAATAGGCCAAGCCTAAGCTTTTTCAAAGGCCTTTTAAGCCCAACAGGCCGGCCTATTTAATTATATATGTATATAACATAATATATAAATATATAATTAAAATAATATTAATTTATAAGGTATAAATTATCATTTTTATTATTAATTAATATATAGATACTCTAATGGAACATGGTCAGTGACCATAGAAGGTGGTAAGTTGAAAAGAATAGGAAGGAATATTTTTTTTTTTTTGTGTGATTTTATTTTTCTTTGTAAGTAGTTGAAGAAAATTGGAAGGAATATTTATCATTTATGTATTGATTTTTTGAACTACTTTATTATTTTTGTTAGAGATTATTACATTGGAGGCCTCGTTTAGAAGCAAAACTACATCTAAAGCCTGCTACTGTTCATTAACCACATACAGGGCCATTTTCTCTAATCAATGCCCTCGCTAATTGAAATAATAACGGTAATTCCCTTCCTGACAGCTATAACCATTAAATCAGTTATTATTACCCTTACTGACAACTGTGCCCATCAAATCATCACTATTCAAATTTAAAATTATCTTTCTCTCTCAGAACACACTCTCTCCTCCTTTCTCTCTCAGAATACTCTCTCTCTTCCGGATGTGAGAGCATTTCAGAATCCCCTCTCTCTAAATTCTCCGGAGGTGGGCGGACAGCGCAGCGGTGGAGGTGGGCGGACAGTTGGAGGCACTTGAATCACGGCGGAGATGAGCGAGCTTCGATTCAAGGTAGAGACGGTTTCTGGCCGTACGTATGTAAACAGAGGTATGTGCGATTCGGTGGTGTGTTTCCAGCGAGATTCGGTGAGATGGAATAGAGGCGAGAATCGGCGAGAACAGGGGATTTATTTGGGGATTTGGGGATTTATTTGTTCTAATCTCAAGGTTCTTGGGGATTTATTTGTTCTAGCAAAATATATCGTATTTGGGGATTTCGGGATTTATTTGTTCTAACAAAATACATCATATTTGGGGATTTATTTGTTCTAATCTCAAGGATCTCGGGGATTTATTTGTTCTAGCAAAATATATCGTATTTGGGGATTTATTTGGGGATTTCGGGATTTATTTATTCTAGCAAAATATATCGTATTTGGGGATTTATTTGTTCTAATATCAAGAATCTTTCTTTCACTAATCCCGCATTTCAAGGTTCTATGCTTCCCCTGATCTCTCTCTCTCTAATATGGTAATTTGGGGATTTATTTTTCTTTAGGTGTTTGTTGAAATTCTGTTTTGATTTAGTTTGGGGTTTTGTAGCTGTTCTTATGAAGAGAGCTGAGTTGATTTACTTTCTGTATGCTTGCGTTTATAATTATTCTTCTGCAGCTGGGTTTTTGGGATTTAGTGGTTAGGGGTGTGAATGAGGTTAACATTTAAGTTATGGGCTTTGATGAGTGATTTTTTCTTGAAAAGTAATGATTATTGAAGCATGGTTGAGAAATGCAGTTCCATTTTCTTTTAATTAGTGTAAATTTATGCTTTGTGAATTTCTGTGGTTTTAGGAGGAAGTAGTGAGGCCTGGTTCGACAACTGATCTCATTGTACAAATTTCTTTGCAGCCTTGGGAAGCTTTCCGACCCGATGGGGTTATTATATTCTCTGATATACTTACTCCACTACCTGCATTTGGTGTTCCTTTTGACATAGAAGAGGTTCGGGGTCCTGTGATACAGTCTCCTATTCGTTCCGAAGAGGACTTGAAAGCATTACACCCCATTGATTTGGAGAAGCTACATTTTGTTGGAGAATCTCTTAGTATATTGCGCAAAGAGGTTATTCTTTGATGACAACATTATTGTTCTTAAGATCATGATCTGTTGGATCTATATTTACTTATATAAAACTGCAAAGTGGATATTCTTTGATGACAACATTATTGTTTTAGTTGCTTCTTGATTCCTTTTTTTTTGTCTGTTTTCTGGAAAATTAAAGGCTTAAAGTGGGACTGTGGCTGGACAATGAAAGCATTGGGATATATATTACATGTTTGTGCTTCTAGTTAAGTAAATATTGCAGGAGCTATTTTTTAGTTGATATCTTTTACTAAATGAATTAAATTTGTGATGCAGTAAAAATTTTACCCATATCTGAAAGGCTGCAAACTCTTGAAATCGGAAATATCAAAATGGAGGGCTATTTATTTTGCATACGTTTGACACATAACTCTGTTTTATGGTATTTTATGCTTTCTATGACATATTACTGTAGCTATAGTGCTGAGTGCATTTGTTTAAAGGTTTTCCCAGTGAATTTCTTCACCTATTTAAACACCTTCATGTTTCTGATTGTAGATAGTAAGGATAGTCAAGCAGAAATGCCCTCAAACACCACTTGTACTTTATATCAATGGAAACGGTGGACTTCTTGAACGGATGAAAGGAACTGGAGTTGATGTTATTAGGCTCGACTGGACAGTGGATATGGCTGACGGAAGGAAGCGATTGGTACATGATATTAGCATATAAGGAAATGTGGATCGTGCCTATCTATTTTCTCCTGCTCCCGCCATAATTTCAACGAGATATTGTTCACATTTTCATTTTTCGCGTCAATCACCATGAACTTGTAGTGATTCTAATTTTCTTGGCCCAAGAGTACAATAAATAACTCAATAGTACACTTGTAATTCGCCGGAAAAGAGACTGGCCAGAAATTTGTCCTTCCGAAAAATTAAAAAAAAATCACAATAATAACTATGGTACACGTAACATCACATCAATAGTACACAACCATCATTCGAGGTACACATATATGCACTATAGTACACTATTATGCTGAATGGTACATAGTAATTATGAGATGTGACGTGAACAGTGTATGATGTGACTTGAACAGTGTATGATCTGACGTGAACAGTGTATGAGCTGACATGAATAGTGTATGAGCTGACATGAACAGTGTACGATATGACATCTGTAGTACACAACCATCATTCGAAGTACACATATATGCACTATAGTACACTATTATACTGAACGGTACACAATCGTACTAGCTATGTAGGTGTAAAAGGCTATTTTTGGCCCTAGATGCAATGTTGCTTTCATAGGTGTCCTTACTTGTAGTTTTGCTTCTTAAAATGGCCCTGGATGTAAGTGACCCTTTTTGTTATTATTTTCTTAGTGAGTTGATATAGCATTAACGATGTTGTTTCTTATTTGATAAAATATTTAATATTATTATTGGTGTTATTGAGACATTTGTTAATTTTATAGGTGTAGTTTTGAAATTTTCATGATGAATAAAAAGTTAAAAAAACTATTATTAGGTAGGTCTTTAAAAGGCTTTCATGCCTGGCCTATTTGCTAAAAAGGCCCAGACCGAGCCTAATTAAAAGCCTACTATAGATAACAGGTCAGGCTTAGGCCCATCAAGAGTAAACCAGGCCCAGACTTTTTTGTGAGAGGCATAGCCTGGTCTGGCCTATTCCCACCCCTACTTTCCATCATATTTGCTGTTATATTTTATTATTTTTATTAGTGTTTCAGTAATATATAAAAAATAAGTTAAAAAATACAAAATAAGTAAAAAAATTAATTATTTGGCACCCATGTCAGCAAGAGTGTCCGAAAATTCCAAATTCAACCACAACATGTGTTGTGCATGGCAAAAAAATAACATTATTTACATTTTTCGGTAAAAATGGGACCAAAATTGGACAAACATAAATAGTTAAGGAACCAAAATTGAAAAGTTGAAATTTTTGGGACCAAAATTGGACACTCAATAAGTTATGGGACCAAAAAACTTTTTATCTCAAATGAACGTCGTGTATAATTTTTTTTTTGATTAATCGTATTAAAGATACGCCCTTTATATAATTTTGTTTTTCTTATTGCTCATTTATAACCCCTCTTTTAAGTAAATATGTTATATTATTAATTCCTGGCACTAAAAAATAAAATAAAATTATATACAAAACTTTGAGAAATATGGTGATATTATTAAAAAGAAAAAGAAAAAGTGTAACCACAACCCGGATAAAGGAGGTAAAGCGAAGGGTGGATGTGTCTCATTAAAAATCTCGCCGTAAACCACCCTTGTGGACAAACCGGTCGAGAGAAAAAGAGTACATCATCCAAGCCCTTACTCCCCTAAGGACAAGGCCCGGAATACAAGGCCTGAAAATAAAAGCAAAGTAGCAGTCTATCTAAAACATCGAAAATAGAACCTTGGGTTCAAAAACCGCCACCAAATCCGGTTTATGTAATTGACAAAGGGCCAACAACGCATTCCTTGTTTGATCATTCCCTAACCCTTGAATATACCAGGACAATATAATCATCGATCCAAAATCGAGCCGTGCTTCGGTGGCTGTGAAAACATATCATCCTCCTCTAACCGGTCCGCCCAGCTCCGGCGTGCAACCAAAGTCATCTCCTTCGATTTAGGAGCCAGATTATCAATCACGAAAGTAGTAGTGTTAACCGACAAAGAGGAGTCACTTTGTTGCAAACCAGGCGCAGAGACAACCTCGTCTCACTGTGCAGGGCAATGTACATCTCCCACCGTCTGTTCAGCGTCCTTCCCAGGGGGTGGCCGAGTAACAGGCTTCAGCTGCTGCTCACCCGAAATCCCATGCGGAACCCTGTGTGGAGGGGCATGCTCTACCCCACGAAGGGCCTTTTTGATAGAGACGCCTGTTGGTATAGAGACATCCGCGAAACGACCTTGCGTTCGGGACCGAGAAGTCCGGACTTCCATCCCAATTCCTCATCCGTAGCAGCAGGAGCTAGAGTTATGAGGAACCAGGGCCAAGCATAAATTCCCCTTCCGCTGAGGAGAGTGTATATCCTCACCTCCATCCAAACCTGCCGCCTTATTGCCCAAATCAGAATCCTCATGAACAGCTTGCCCGGGGGCATCATGACCCACCTCGTGTGCCGGAGAGCTCCGTCTCTTTTTCCTACTACGACTTCTTCCCTTCCTCACCTGACCCGGATTGACCTGCCCAGACTTGGGGCATTTGCCAGTCAAGTGGCCCACTACATTACACTCCTTACAAAACTCTAGGAGATTTTCATAGTGCAACGTAGTGAAAGAAAATTAGTTGGCCCTCTTGTACATAATCCGTTGTTCCAAAACATTTTTCAAATCCACCTCAATGAGCATACGCGGGTAATGGCCCATTGTGCGTTCCACAGTATTTCTATCGATCCGTATTAAATTCCCTACAACAGCAGCAAGTGACCCCAAAATCTTCGGATGCCAGTACTCAATTGGCAGGTCCATGAAGCGTACCCAGACCTGGACTACAGAGGTATTGACCTTATTGGGGTTGAAATCCGGAACCCAACTTTGCAATTTGAAAATGACCCAACTCTAGCTGCCAACTCCGATGTTTACCCACCCTATCCTTATCCATCTCCGAACAAAAAAGGACCGTGTAATATCCTTTCCCCAAAGGAACTATCTTTAAATCCGAATACAATCGCCAAGCGCTCTTCAGCGCATCCAGCAGGGCCAGCCGAGTCAACAACGATTTCCTTTGTTGAGTAAACATGTGACCAATAAGAGCATTACCAAAATCTTGTACACTCTGCTGATATGCCAATTCATCCACCTCTACAATTTAAAACTCACCCTGCCTAACCGGTTTAGAGACTGGAATGGGGGCCGGGGGGTGGAGATACCCAGGAGACATCGCCGGACCCCCCGTAACTACCTGAGCAAACGATCATTTCACACCGTTTTGGGTTTCATTTACAGTCTGGTTCCTCAAACCAGTGTGTACATATGGATGAGGCCCAAAGTCAGCATCCAGGTCCTCCGTAGACCTATGAACAAAACTTTGAATGAACAAGTTTAACAGTATAAAATTAAAGAAAAATTATTTTTTTGTCCTATAACTTTACTTTTTTTTATTTTGGTCCTACTAACTTTCAAATTTTAATTTTCGTCCTGTAACTTTACCTCATTTTAATTATGATCCTGTTACACCCCATTCATGTATAAAAGAGGTAAAGTTATATGACCAAAATCAAAAAGAGATAAAATTATAGCACCAAAATCAAAAAATTGAAAGTTAATAGGACTAAAATCAAAAGGAAATAAAGTTACATGACGAAATTCAAAATTTGAAAGTTAGTAGGACTAAAATAAAAAAGAAGTAAATTTATACGACAAAAAAAATATTTTTTCCTAAAATTAATATCATTAAGTTTATTTACAGATACCATTAAATTTATAAACTGAAATCACATTGTAAAATAAAAGTAATACTTCTTCTGTCCCTCAGGAATTTGCACACTTTCTTTATTTGGACGTCCCATACAAATTTGCACACTACTATAAAAGAAAACATTGATTTACGTGCACACTCACAAACATATACACATATTTACTCATATGCCACTACTTTATATATAAAATACATTTTTCTTAAAAAATGTGTTGTCCAGTAGGGTGCAAATTCCTACGGGACGGAGGGAGTATCAATAAATAAATCTAAATTTCATATTATGAACCAGTTTCATGCTCAAAATAAAATTAAATTTTAATCAGCTCTAATCAGTTGATTATACTATTGTAGCTATGGACGTTAAAGCACGCAGGACTACATCATTTGTCGTTAATTGATACAGAAAAATGACTGACTTCATCATGTGCCTGTGGCTACACTACAACTATATATATGTTTTATTAATTAAAAAAAGACTACTATATTTTAGGCTTTTTGAATAAATATAATAATAATCACTAGTCTTAAGGTCTAATATAAAATAAAATATATACATGATTTATGGGGAATAATTTTGAGTCCACCCAAAAAAATTTGAAAAGAAAGAATGACTTTAATTCCTCGCCTTTAGAACAAAAATTCTATTCATGAAATAAAAAATTACGAAATGGAAAATAGAACCATTACTTGGAAGAGAAAAACTATATACCTTACATTTTTTTTTTTTTTAAAGTTAAGAACATAAAAAGAATACCCGGAAACAAAATTCATACCAAATGCTACCCTACAGAAATGGCACCACCAACAAGAGTAAATTATCTCCGCAAATACGATATTACTCAAATATATATTTAAGATAACACCCCCTTCCTCTTGCCTCCAATGAAACAGCCCTATATATTCAATGATACAACCATCAGTTTGGTAATTGTCTGCATGTTGGACAATACCATTTTCCTTTAAATCTTGTCTCCGGAGTGAGGCCAACACAAGCATAATGAAACCATTCGCCTCCTTGGCACTGATACGTAAGAACATGTCAAGATTAGGCAAATATCGAAGTGTTGAGGCTTATAGCTCGCTTGACTGAACTTATAAACTCTTTAAAACAACTTATACGTTGTTTAGGAGTTTATAAGTACTCTCAAAGTGTGATGAAATAAAGATAATTCATATAAGCAGTAATTAACCACGTAATTAAGATGATATGAAGACAAATGTTCAAAAGGGAACTTATTCGCAAGAATACCACATTCATCATATGATATGCATCACTTAATGCGCATTGTTTCAGTTGAAGAATATTTAAACCAGCAAGTGTTTCAAGTATAGCTAAACGTACCCCACCTTTGCTCAAAGTTTCCCAGATTTGTCGCATTTCAATATTATGAATCCAAATGGGAGAAAAAATACCACAAAAGTACACAATGAGGCTGAAAGGGAAAATGGATTTACATTTTCATTGTCGCAGGCAATCATATCACCAAAGGATACCTGTAAAAATCAGAATAAACTTTGGTATAGAATAATTTCATTAGCTTCATACAAATCAATTATGAGAGTATAATCAGAGAAGTGAGGATAAAAATTGGGAGAAGCATGACCTGATGACAGACACAGTAAGTGGGTTCATTTGGATCAATGGGTTGATCAAGTTCAACAGGTGAAGCAAAGTCTTTCTTAATGCTTCCAGGAGGCGGCATGAGCTCAAAATCTCTATCTCGTTCTCGATCCCAATCCCTTTCCTTGTAATCAACTCTCTTTGATTGAGGTGTTCCATAAACATGTGATTTGCGTTTTTCATTCTTAGGAACTAAAGGTAACGGAGGAAGCACAGCTGGCTCATCTGGTGGTATTTTTCCTTCTAGAGAAATTGAAAAGATGGAAAAGGTTACCCTCCCTTAGGACATAAGCTACCATTTACAATAATTACATGGACACAAAACCTAAATCTGCCAAATATATAATGCTATTCATATTTGGGCTAGGAACTCTATGCTGATTAGTTTCTTCTAACCGACAAGTTTTGAGGATCCTCAGTGGGTTAGCATGCTTGACTAAACCTCACAAACATTCAATGACTCTCTCTGCCCCAAATTTACAGTTTCTTTCGACAATTTATTGATATTAATTATTAATATAACTACAAATCAAGTTGATTTATCAGCAAGTTGATTATCAATAGTAATTGCACTCTATACCTGCATGAAATAAAGTAAACAGTACAACCAAAGGATACTACTAGACTAGCATCGTCTCATACAGATAAATTGGGGCATATGAAATTCTGAAAATAAGGCTTGTCCCATCAAAACTAGCATTTATAAAGCAGAGAATGTCTGCCAAGTGATATGAATTTGCAAAAATCACTACATATTGCTAAATCACAATAAATATCTAATGAAAACCCCAAAGAGGAGGATACACCTTGTTTCAGATCTTCTGCAAAGTTACTTAGATCCTCATCAAGACGTTTTATATGACTGTCAATCTGAAGGAAAATGGCAAAGAAGTAGAAATCTTAGTCTTGGAACATTATGATAAGGATGATAACATGCATATCATGTTAATCATACATTTAAATTAGCAAATATGTAGGTGATACTTGTAGCTAACAGCCCAGTGCACAGAAGGCTTGAAATATTTCTCCCCTTCATCCCAATTTATGGATCCAAGAAAAGGAACCTTAGCAGATGAAAGAATCTTAATTACAATAATTCATGCTTTGGCATTTATTTTTTTTAAAAAATGCTGTTTCTAGAGTTTGATGTGATAGTTTTGTATGGGTTTAAATTTAGAAATCTTAAAATTTAAAAGTTCACTTAACCTTGCTTCCAAATTTATTTTGAAACAAGTCTCTAGTTTGAAAAAAAAAAACTGTATTTTTATGTTCTGTATGGTCAGGATCTTATATAATTTAACTCAAACATTGGTCCAACACTAGTGATGGGAAGGCCTAATAAATTTAATAAATTAATAATTGAAAGCATTTTATGAAATTGGTATATTATCATGTTATAGATATTTACCTCATAAAATTCCTACCATATTCCTCTGCAGCAAGACGTACATTACATATATGGCTTAAGAAAACAAAACCACATGCAGCCATTCTTTTAACAAAAATGTTATATGAACAACAAGTATATAGAACCACCATTATGGCCCACAACAAATATTTAAGTGGTTTTAACACAAACAACATTATTATTTTTTGACTTACAAGATCATGAGCTTGTCGGGCCAATAAAACCTTCTCAGTACAGAGGCTAAGAGCGTTGTTCTGGTTTGCTTCAATCTCCTTTTGTAGCTTTTCAAACACCTCCTCCTCCTCATTTTTCCTAGAGAATGGGCCTCCTTGAGATGCCAAACCCAAGCAGTACTTTGTATGCTGCCTCGTGTGGTTTATCATCGCTATATGTAAACATTTGTACACATACAAAGATGAAAATTTTGTCAATTTTTCTATAAAGAAAAAACAAACCTTAGGAGCCCCTAAATTTGTGAAAGAGAAGGAAAAGGGAACCTTGGGAACGCTCATCCAGTTCTCGAATGGTATTGAGAAGCCTCTGAAGCTCTGCCGGAAGGGTGTTCGAATCTTTTATTATGCACAAACAATGATCTCATTATCATTCAATTTCACCTACAGCCACTTCGCTTTAAAAAAGTACTTATAGAAAGTACAAGTAGAAATGAACAACATACACTCCAAATAGTCGTCCACAAAAACTCCTGTTCTCGCAATAGCCATCGTTTTGTTAGCTTGATTGGAAGGATTCTTCCAGGTTATCACCGTACAGAGATGAGAACACACTGAAAATACAGAGGGGACAGAAATTTCAGTTAACCGAAAATTCAATCCAGCATTTTTCCAAAAATGAATTGGTTATCTAGTAATTGCCAAAAAAAGAAAAGAAAAAAAGATGACAGCTTAGTTTGGCAATTGAAAAGTAGGAGTTCTCTTTGAAAAATGTGAGACAGACAAGTGTTCAACAATTGCTCAATTTTAAACTATATTATTCATAAGTCCAACATATTTTGGTAAGAAAAAACATTCAGATAGCAAAAATATCCTACAAATTCAATAAATTATATCTAAAAGAACAGATTCCAAATCACACAAAAACTACTCATATAATTACCAAATGCCTGAAATAGAGTTTAACCGAAATTTCGCAACATAAGCTCAGTGCCATAATCAAAAGGATAAAACATTAGCAAACAAGCATTGCCTGAAGAAGTAAACTCTATTATTTCTTAAAGCTAATTCATCTGGTGGACCAAAAGCTGATTCTTGGTCACATTTATAGAAGATATTGACAGAAACCTAAAACGCGCAATGAAATCCAAATTTGGGAACCAAGAAACAAAATTAGCACCATAAATCAGAGACCAAACTGTAATCTAGGTGGAAGGGCGTATCTTTGTTGAAAATTACACTGAAAAATGAGAATAGAAGAGTGGAATTAGAGTACCAAATATATTTGTCCCTCTCTGAATCAAATTCAATTACCAAAGCAGCTACTTTCCCGACGATCTTGTTCAGCGTTATTCCACTTTCAAATGTTACGTGGCAATTGCGGAAATCTTCGGCGGATGAAAAATATTGGATGAAGAGAGGGGTAAGAGTGTTCGACGAAGACGACGAGGGTTTCTAATCGCGGTAATGGAGATGGAAGAGGGATTAACAGAGAGCGGGGGCGAAAAGAGAATTTAAAAAAAAAGTAATTTCAGTTTGGTCCCCAAGGAAATTTATATTTCAATTTCAGTACTCCATTTTCAAAGATTCGCACATTGGTGCCGAAGTGCGTAATTTCATTTTGGTCCCCAAGGAAATTTATATTTCAATTTCAGTACTCCATTTTCAAAGATTCGCACATTGGTGCCCAAGTGCTTAATCTCCATTCTCCTCTGTCAATTTACCGTTGAAACTTCACGGAAATCCATGTCAGGGTTTTAGGGATCTGTTTTCAACTTTTCCCCAAATTCATCCCTTCTTCTTTTTCTGCCATCACTTGAGCTAATAATTTCCAAAATAATCAACAAAGAGTAAACCTACCTATTTTGAATCTTCCAAAATTCACATTTATCATCGTGCTATTCTGAGAACTTCCAAATTCATGGGCGAAGACAACATTTTCGGCGATGAATTTGCGCCTCAGCATCTGCAAGTGATCGGAGATTTGCCGAACCTGCAATTGCCGAAACCACAACAGTGCAGGTACGAAAACCCAGACGACGAATTCGAGCAAATTCGCCTTTTGTTTCTGAACCTGGAAAACTGGGGGGGGGGGGGGGGGCTTATGACGACAGTTTAACGAAGCTCGAACGCTTGGTTGTTCAAGTTTGCTTTGAAGTGGAAGGAATTTATGTAGGTATTTCAACTCTGCAGATGATAGAGGTGCACAAATCCGGCTACTCTGCAGTTGATTCAGCAGGAAGAATACACGAGGAGCAACTTGAATTGGTAAACCATGTACTCATAACTTCGTGTTGCTTAATCCCTTCAGTTTTCTTTTAGCATTTTATTTAGGTAGTTAAGGTAATCGATTCAGCCGAATGCATTACTATTCTACTGTGTTAATTTATACCTGTGTTTGTTTGATAAGTAAGCTCGAAAAAAAACGAAGAAATTTAAGGGAGGTATATTGGATTAGGATTTTAAAAGACTTTTTTAGCTGAAAAAAATTCTGCAGATTTTAAAGATTTTGTAGGATTTTGGTGACTTTTAAGATTTTGCAGGATTTTGTAAGACTTTTAAAATAAGAATTTTAATGGATTCTATAGGACTTTGTAGACTTTGCAGAATTTCATGGATTTGTGACATACAATAAAAATTCAAAAATTTTCATACCTTCAAATTAAAAAAAAAAGAAAAAGTTAAAGACAAAAAAAATCATAATATCATGTCCTTTTAAATAGCATTACTCCACATATTCATAGCTATACTAGTCCTCCAAACATTAGCGTCATGTCGTTCTTGCTCTTGAGTTTGAATGATAGGCTCAAAATCACGGTCTTCATTAACTGGTAATGTTGAAGATGAAGGTTCGTCCACCGATTCAATTGGAAATTCATCAGAATGACATTCTTTGCGAATAAAGTTATGTAGAGCTGCACATGCTAATATTATCAATATAAAAAAGTATCGAAATTGAATAATCAAAGCAACCAAAGTAAAATATAACAAAACTCAAATACCGTAAAAAAATATTATCAATATAAAAATATTACCTAATGACATATGTAATATATAATATTAGTATTATAATAATACTATATAAAAATAAAGATTTATCTTGTATATAAGTTAGGATGAACAATATCATTTTTTAATACTATTTAATGATTAATTATTAATTATTTTTATTTATTCTAGTATATATGTATATATAATATTATATTACTCTTCGTCACTGTAATTATTTTATCGTTGATGTTATAAATGTAGAGATGAAATTATAAGGTTAAAACTATTTTAGGTCTTAAAAATAAATAATTATATATAAATCAATTTGGGGATAAATAAAGTCATTAATTAAAAAAGTCCACCGAAATCCTAGAGGTTTTGATGGGATTGTTGGTATTTATAAAATACACTAAAGAATCCATCAAAATCCATCAAACCCAACAATCCTTTAAAATCCTTATATTTTTGAATACCAGTGGATTGTTTTTAAGTCTTTTAAAATCCTGATTGAATACCAGTGGATTATTTTTAAGTCTTTTAAAATCCTGATTGAATACCAATGGATTATTTTTAAATCCTTTAAAATCCTGATTGAATACCAACAGACTTTTTTATAAGAAAAAAGTCCTTTAAAATCCCACGAAATCTTAAACGAATACACCCTCCTAAATATACAAATATATTAAATTCAAATATTTAGTTAAAATCCGAAATTTCATGTGGAGGACTTGTTCTTGGGCCCGCCATTTCTACCAAAGCAGCCAATCAGCTTTTAGTATTTCCAACTCAGGAACACTATCCATGCCGTAATAATGTAGAGCTAATATCCACCAACTTCCAAAATTGACTTTTAAACTTCTTTCTGAAACTTGAGAGTAAGATAAGGGGTCAGCCATGGCAGCTTATGCCGCGTTGGTTTCTCTTGCAAATAATATGGAGCAGATCCGGAATCATCCTCGCCTTTCGACCTCTTTTGACAGCAAACAAATGAAATCCCTTCTCCAAATGCTTGATTTCTTATTAGATTTTGTAGAGAGTTATACTTCTTATGGAGGTAGCGAAGAAGAAGCTGAAGACTTGGAGATGCAGATAGCCGATGCAGCTCATGCTGCTGAAGATGTTATTGAATCCCACATTGTCAAAGAAATTCTTGCCAACTCTTTTGAACAGGGGTCCAGTTTTCTCGATCTAAGGAAAATAGTGGAAGAAATGGATTCAATAAAGGAAATGGTTATGAAGGTTAAAGAGGAAAGAGAATGCAAAGCTGAGTTGCCTTATTCTTCCATAAGTGGTGCTTCACCAACGCCTCTCAATGCTAGAAAAAGTAATATGGTGGGATTTGACGGTTATTTGACTCAACTGTTGGAGGAGCTGACTGGACATCAATCTGATCGAAAAATCATCCCGGTCGTTGGTATGGGTGGAATCGGTAAGACTACTCTTGCCAGAAATACTTATGATAATTTGCTTATTGTGCATCACTTTGATGTTCGTGCTTGGGTTACTGTATCTCAGGGGTACAATGTGAGGGGAATCCTTTTTGAAACTCTTTCTTGCCTAAGACTATGCAGTGATGGAATGAATGAAAAAACTGAACATGATTTAGGTGAGCTGTTGTATAAAACTTTATCGGGAATGAGATATTTGATCATATTAGATGATATGTGGAGTATTGACGTGTGGGATGAGATAAAGGTTTTCTTCCCAAATAATTGTAATAGGAGTCGAATTCTAGTAACTACTAGGATATCAGACATTGCTAATCACTTTGGTTCTATGGGACTTGCATTAAATTTTCTAGATGATGATCAAAGTTGGAATCTTTTCTGTGAGAAGGTATTTCTGGACGAAGTTTGCCCTCCCGAATTAGAAGAAACTGGAAAGAAGATTGTTAAAAAGTGCAAAGGACTACCCCTAGCAATTGTTGTGATTGGCGGGCTTCTTGGGAGATTATCCCGGGCACAAGGCCAATGGGAGAACGTGGAGAAGGATGTAAGATTGATATTGAATACAGCAGAGGACCACCGATGCTCAAAGTTATTAACTTTGAGTTACAGTCACTTGCCTGCTTGTCTAAAACCATGTTTTCTTTACTTGCGAATATTCCCGGAAGATGAAGTAATCAGTGTATCCAAACTTATTAAACTCTGGGTTGCGGAAGGATTCATTAAACCAAATAATGAAAAAAGTCTAGAAGAGATAGCCGAAGGTTATATAGAAGATCTTGTTGACAGGAATCTCATTTTTGTTGATAGTTTGAGATGCAACGGGAAATTTAAAGCATGTGGCATTCATGATGTCGTACGGGAATTGTGTATTTCGATATCTGAGAAGGAGAAGTTTCTTTGTTCCACGCGTGTGCTTGGCGCACCACAAGAGAGGCAGCGGCGCATAATAATTCATGGGATCATGGCCTGTTACCCGCAAGTCATTGATACGCTGAAATCAAAGTCGCTTGCCCGTTCTCTAATAAGCAAAGGCTATATGCTGCATGTTAAATCCAGCTTGTTGAGAGTACTGATCGAGGTTTATGGTGGTTTCATAGACGATACTTTCCAACAAGTTAATCTGCGGTTCCTTGCCCGTGAATCTAGACGTATGTTGTCTACTTACCATCTTCCTCCCTCAATCTCCTTACTCTGGAATGTGCAAACACTAATTATCAAAGGTGTTAAAGAAGTTGTTGCACCTTCTCAGATTTGGGAGATGCCACAACTTAGGCATCTTAAGTTCAACTACTTAACTCTTCCCGATCCTCCTCCTACTCCTACTGATGGTTTTGTCCTGCATAACCTACAGACACT
Source organism: Prunella vulgaris (assembly GCA_026898435.1). Taxonomy (NCBI): domain Eukaryota; kingdom Viridiplantae; phylum Streptophyta; class Magnoliopsida; order Lamiales; family Lamiaceae; genus Prunella; species Prunella vulgaris. The sequence goes on along the minus strand of JAPKLY010001993.1, from coordinate 3,928 downwards.
GGGGCGTCTAGTGAACTTCAGGTGTACTAGGGAGGCCTCTAAGAGAATTCCCAACATCAAGAAACTGCGTGTTTTTTATGATGATTTCTCAAGGAAAGGTGAGACATGGTCATATTATTGTCTTCACAATTTTGTCTTCTTCGACAAACTTGAATCACTGCAATATGATTTTTTACTAGAGCCCAATCGGGATGATTTGCTACAATGGCTCATGTTCCCGAGTTCACTGAACAAATTGACTTTAAACAATTGTGAACTGAAATGGAATGATTTGACAATAGTTGGTTCACTGTCTCATCTTGAAGTTCTGAAATTGAAGTTTTTTGGTGATGGGTTCAGCTGGAATCCTGTCGAGGGGGAGTTCCTTCGCCTAAGATATCTCAAAATGGAAAAGTGTAAATTAAATTGCTGGAATGCAGATAACACTCACTTTCCTGTTCTGGAAAACCTTGTTCTTGAGGGAATGCATGATTTGAATGAAATCCCTTCAGGTTTTGGAGATATACAAACACTTCAGCGTATTTATTTGGTTAACTGCTGTTTTTCTGTTGTTTTATCAGCAATTGAAATACTGGAGGAACAAGAGAGCCTCGGGAATCAAAGCCTCCAAGTTAAAGTTGTTTTCCAGGATAATTGGGAATTGGAAAAATTCATGGATCAGGTGGATCCAGAGATCTTAGCAGGCCTCAATTTTCAAATTGAAGGCGTGTGATTAATCTGTCCCGGAAGGATTCCTCTTTAATTTGAACCACATATTGGGTAAATAACGGTCCAGAGCTCTATGTTTCCTCTCTCCCCGGACTATCACTACTTTTAACCTTCCCTTATTATTTTGAGGCAACAATGTTCTACTATAAAATCTAGAACATTTTGCAATCTGTTTGCACTAGTTATCTTGAGACGTGAAATTGATTCTGTTCTCGTGTTATAATAGAGCCTTTAACAATATGCATGTCGATTTGAGACTTTATTCTGTTAGTTCAAGGGCAAGCCTTATTGAGTTTCTAATGGAATTGCTGACGTGGTTTTGCAATGAAATTGATGTCCGTAGTTCTCATGGACTGTACTGTAGTATTTGAATTTTTAGCCTGTGAATAAGTTTTGATTTAAAATTAACTTCAACTTGTCTCCAGCAGGCGCAGCACCTTCAGGGCACCACTTTGTACCCGGAGTCTCGTTTATCTGTTTTGAACATCATTTGCCAAATAACTGGTGCGCTAATGTGTAGTACTAGTATGTCCACTTTTTGTCATAATTTTTTTCTTTCAGCAGTTGGAATTTATAACCAATGGTACTAATAGTTTGCAGATTTGGCCTGCAGGGGTCCACTTTTTCTAACCCCCCCCCCCCGACCCAGATGATCCAATGCTGATTAAATGGAATGATTCTATTATAAACAACTGTGAAGGCCTGCCTCTTGCTGCGAAGACTCTGGCAAATTTAATTCTGAATTTGCTAAAAAGTGAAGTCCGGTTATGAATTTCATTTTTCCTTCAATTTGAGGGGAATTCAAGTTTCTTCTTGGAACTACGACATCACAGCTTCAGAAACCCGACAAAGGAGCCAGTTGAGAGGGAATTCAAGCAACGTATCTTGTTTCTTGAAATCTCGAACTTGAAAAACTGGGAAGGTGATGAGGCCATTTTCCCGAGCCTTTACTCGAAATTGGAGAGAATTCGTTTTGGCATTGGAGATTTTAACTCCGCAGATAATAGAGGTACACAAATCCAGCTGCTCTGCAGGGGGGGGTTTGGTTGGTTTTTTCGTAGTCACCGATATAGATATTGTGTAGAAACGATATATTCATAATATTCATTAAAAAAAAAAAAATCGGTAAATATCGGTCTGTAATATCGATATCGCTTATTTTTTTCACAAATTAAACCAAATATCGTTAGCTATTGAGAAAATATCGATTAAATTTGGAAAAAACTCCAAAAAATAGTGTGTATATATAAATTTGTCACAACTTTAAAATTTATTTAAATTCTTTTTATTAAATTTATGTATTAAATGTTTGCTCTTAAATTTTTTCTTAATTTTTAAATTTACTAATATCGATATTCAATATCGATATATCCATCGATATTTCCACAAATTTAAAATCTCGATATTTTCATTAATACTGATATTTTTCAACCTTGTTCCCACCAACCCATGGCAATCTCGTTTATTTCTTCTTCTTTTTTTCCTGCATATTTCTTGCAATAATTAGAGCTGTTCTACGTTGACCTGAGTTTTGTCGTATTCTACAGATTGACTCTATATGATTGGTCCAAAAGTTATATCGCAGAGTGATGACAACATTTAGTCTACTAAAAAGTTCAACGAAGACTTACAAGTCTCAGCTAATTAAAGATGTTGAATAATCCAAATTTCATCGCATACACCAAATAATTCCCAGTGAAGACAACATTTCTCTGCTCTAACTTGATTCATCCTGCAATAGCAGATCTTGAAGATGAGGCAGTGCGAAAAGCAAGGGCTTTGCGATTTTGTGATACACTTAGTGATGATCCGACTATGGTTTTACATATGTACGCCTTCTTTCCTTGTCTTCTTGTCGATCTTCTTTCCTCCTTGTCTTTCCCAAGGATCAGACACCTTATCGGCAGGTCAATCCCTGTTCCCAAACCAGACCATAGTCTCAAAACTGGGTAAGTTCGAACTGGGATTCTTTTCTCCGGGCAATTCCAGCAATTATTATGTTGGTATTTGGTACAAGAACATACCGTTACGAACAGTTGTTTGGGTGGCAAACAGGGACAGCCCTATCCGATCCTCTCCCGACAATTGTCGACTTCAGATCTCAAATGGCAGGCTGAACCTTATGCTTCACTCGTCAAGAGTTTGGGTGACGCAGGGACTTCCCTATGCTGATCAAGCAGTTATTTTGGATTCGGGGAACTTCATCTTGAGAAATGCTTCAGGAATTATATGGCAGAGCTTTGACTACCCAACGGATACTTGGTTGCCTGGAGGAATGATCGGGTTCCATCAGTCGTCCAATTTGGAAACAAAACTTGTTTCTTGGAGGAATATGGACAACCCTGGTTCCGGCAGATTCTCATTATAAATGGCGCAAAACGGAGGGGGCGAGCTCCAGATAAAGAATAATGACTCAAATATATTGGGAACGAATTGAGAGATGGGAGATATAAGGTTGGACTTGAAGATATGGGGTGTAAGGAGACTTGATGAACTAACTTAACTACTAACAACTAACATTTATCGATCAAAAAAAATGACTCAAACATATTGTGGAGGACTGGGGCTTTGCAAGGAGGGAGTTTTGCGTCACTACCCAATAACAGCGTATACAACTTTTACTATAAGAAAGAGGATGACACTGAGTATTTAGCTTACAATGTTTCTGATGAATATCTGATGATTAGGATGGTGATAGATATCGACGGCCGAATGCTGGTGCTCATCTGGGTGGAGAGGACTAATGCCTGGAATACATATTTGGTGCAACCTTCTGATTTTTGCAATATATATGGAACGTGTGGGCCTAATGCGATATGTGACATCAACAACTCACCAGCGTGTGGATGTCTCCCAGGGTATATCCCACGAGATGTGAAAAGTTGGAATCTGCGCGACTTTTCCGGTGGGTGTGATAGAATGTCACCCCTGGATTGCACCAAGGACGAGACGGGATTTCTCATGGTGGACAGTATTAGATTGCCTGCAAATCCTGAATTGTTGGATGTTACAAGAAATGGTGTGTGTCAGCTTGTGTGTTCCAACAACTGCTCGTGCATGGCTTATGCATTATATAGCCGAAGGTGTTTATTATTTATGGAGGACTTGCTGGATTTGGAGAGACTGGTAAACAGTAGAGCTGCAGGAAATCTTTATCTCCGACAGAAAATTGCACGTCCAGCAAAAGGTATGTACCATATTCACTGATGAAATGAAACGA